>JAOTQJ010003481.1:2941-18743 GCA_025642045.1 Solanum sejunctum | reverse complement strand
AATTTAAAAATACGCCATGTTCGACAACTTTCCAATTAAACGATTTACTTCAATTGAATTAGTTACGGGGTCTAACATCACATATATAAGTACTCAAATATGATCAACTCAATAATCAAGTAATCTTATCATGCTCGACTCAATTCAAATGGGCATTTGAACTCTTAACTCTACTCATCACCTCATGTAAATAAGTTCATAATTTCTCAAGTATAACATACTATCATGTTTAAGGACTTAACTATCTTCAATTCATCATATTAATCTCAACTTAATGTCATATAAACTAATTTCATATAGAACTTAAATCTCAAGATATAATATTCATACAAGTAATATTCATACAGTAGATAAATTCTTTCATACAAGTAAAGTAACATGTACGGAATTTCGATTTAACTCATCCTAAGCATCAGATTTAACATTCTCACCTCGACTCTCTCATTGATTGTACCAAACATTGGCCACATCTTTGAGTTGATAAGCAGTAAGTTCGACTCCATTAGTCTCCATTGTGTGCATGGTTTTCAACACCTTACATATTTCATCAATAAAGTTTTGAGGATCCTCCTCAACCTTGGACCTAGTGAAAATAGGTGGGTTCATTCTCAGAAAATCTTTTAGCTTGGAAGCAGCCGTTGGCTCATGAGAGCTTGAACTAAGAATTGGTGAACCTTGGTTCCTACTATGGGTAGGTACTATTTGAGTAAGCATGACGATAGTTCCTCTGAAGTCAACATCATTAGTAGGAGCAGGTGGAGTAGCAGGTTTGATAGGAACATCAGGAGTTCTTGCCGATTGATCTCAGCTACTTGTTTCACTCCGAGGAGGTACCCCAAAAGTGGGGTCCTCAGTGTCATAAGCTGAAGCATTCCTCTAGAATATAGTATGTCTTGGAGGCATGATCTATAATCACATAAGGTATGAATTAGATAAGAATTTTATAGAGTTTTCAACTCTATCGCACAAACTCAGAATATCAAAGAAGTGTAACCATTCCTAATGTCCTATAGCTTCCTTTTTATGAAGTGTGGTGCACAACACACACATAAACAAGACTGTACGAGACATAGCTTCATTACCTCCCTAGGACTCTTGAACTCTATGCTCTAACACCAAGTTTGTCATGCCCCAAGAGGGTACCCTTGGCGTGGCTGGTACTCGAAGACTATTGCTAACATCCGAGCGAATTACTTGGCCTAATCATCACATCGTACTCAACAGCAGGAGAAATAACTCAAATTGATACAATATCATTAATGAAAACTCACTCATAGTTTAAAAAGAACAAGTTTTGAAATTATACATTACTTTTTACAAATTACTCAGTCAATGTCTATGAAGTCTCAACTCAATAATCCAGATGGTGCCATGACGGGTCATAGACACCTCAAATAGATAAAGTTCTTAATAAAAGACAAAAGTTAAAAAGGGCTTCTCCAGGACGTAAGAAGAGCTCACTAACTCTGAAGTGTGTTTATCTAGATCTCAGCGATGAGTGGGATGAAGTCCTCTATCTCTAATATCTGCATCATAAACGATGCAGTGCCTAAGGTATTAGTACATGGAATGTATCGTAAGTCCAGTGGCTCAAATGTAGTAATAATAATAATAAGCTCAAGAATACTCACCTCGACTCCTCAACTCATGCTCAGCTTAGTATATAACAGTTTTAAAAATATTTCATGCATTCCAACATAATACACATATACATAGTGAAAGTAAGCTCAAGTTTGTAAATCTCATGCTCAATCAAAGCTGCTTAGGAATTTCTCTAAATTGACATACCTCCTACCACCATGAATTAGGTGATGCACAACGAATCAGCATCGTTGCCATGCTTGTACTATACGTGCCACGGCATAGGATGATCAACTCTCTCTTGGATCCAGGATAAATGTTCACTTACGAGACAAGAGTCACCAAAACAATGCCATGTGACTATCCTAAGCTGGGAACGTAGTTCTCTGGGTTAAAGTAAAAATAAACTCGCTCGCCACTCAGTACTCGATACTCCTCCCAGGACTAAACTAACTCAACTCATCATTTAACTCAATCCTTAATACTCAACCAATCAACTCATCCTCAACCTCATAGGGTTATATCAATTGTCTCAAAGATTCATCAATTCATTCAATCATAAATATAAGTACTCAAATACAGATAACTCAATAATCAAGTAATATTATCATGCTCGACTCAATTCAAAGGATCATTTGAACTCTTAACTCTACTCATCACGTCATGTAAATAAGTTTATAATTTCTCAAGTGTAACATACTATCATGTTTACAGACTTAAGTATTTTCAATTTGTCATATTAATCTCAACTTAATTTCGTATAAACTCATTTCATATAGAACTTAAATCTCAAGATATAATACTCAAACAAGTAATATTCATACAGTAGATAACTTCTTTCATTCAAGTAATAAAGTAACATGTATGGAAATTGCATTTTGCCTCGAAAATTAACTTTTGCTCCGGTTGATCTAAAATTCATTCAAGACCATTGTTCCACTCAATTTTCATGTTGATCGTGATTCTGACCACAAATTTGCCAAACAATTTAGCTATGATACATTATGTGATAAATCTCTCGTCTAGGTATATTTTTAGTAATTTTTCAAGGTGTAACAGTCTCATACCCATTTATTATAGATGAAAGCATATTTATTAGAAATATCATATTTATAAAAAACTTGATTCTTAGGTATTATCTTAGAGAACAAAAAAATGATATGTGGAGGAGGAAAATTTATGCCTCTTTTCCTTCTATGCATGGAGGCTCTAGGTCAGGTTCCAATAAATTGAGAAAAGTTCCGTGCATTTTTTTAGACACACAAAAAAATAAATAAAATGTGAAGTAATATTGAGTAGAGAAAGTAATTTACATGGAGAAACTTAGTTATCATTTAGTTTAATTGTGGATCGGTAGCTTCATATTTTCGAGTCTATAGCATTTTTTCATTTCTCAACATATATTTTCATTATATATAATGAATATAGTTGAAAATTAATCTTTGTAAACTTGAAAATAAGGAACAAATTGGCTCACAAAATGAAATTTTATTGCACATTTGTGCTTTGTCTATATATTCAGGTAGGCTTAGTTTTGCTAAGTAAGGATCGCTCAAGTGCTTAAACATTTTTATTATAGATCGATAGATTGAAGGTAAGAAGGAATATTATTGATTTTTGTCTAACAATGTAAGAAAAAAAAGTAGGTTAAATTTGAGGGGTGTATTTTTCTTCCTCAACTAATAGAAATATTAATGATGGATAACTACTTTAATTAATTTCACTAGATATGTTGTTGCTATCACTGGTGTTTCCATGTTACAGATCTGTTTACTTAAAAAAATTTATCTTTGTATTTTTTATTTTATTCGAAGGTATATGGATATATTTGTTATCCTTTTCAGGCATCAGATATAGTATGTGATGTCGCTTAATCATCGATTGGACTAAGAAGATCTTCAAATGGATATAACAATTTTGAGGGAACAAACACTGATTAAAAATTATTTTTAGGATTTATATAATTTTTAAAAGATATTTTTATTGACTGATACTTCGAAATTAGTAGTTTTTGTGTAATTTTGGAGTTTTGGAAAGCAAGTCAAAATTTTAGTACTTTGATGATGTAATTTTAAAATATTCTTTTTTTGTATGATAAATATTTAATTTTTTATGTTTTACCAATATTACTAATTTGTAGAAATTTAAATTTATATGGTGCAATAAATAGGATGCAAATTTGGATTGACAAAATTGAAAATTTAGTCATTATGATAAAATTATAATAAATGTGTCAGGTCAAACATGAACAAAAAATTATGAATAAAAGAATTATTATTTTACTATAATATATTGAAAATATAATTGTCAGGATCCAAGCGTAGGGCCTAGACGTGACCGAAAAATGAAAAACCCGAAGGAACCCCAAACAAGCCTCATAGCATATTATTACATATCCTTGGTTGCGGAAGCAATATAAAACAACATGAGAAACATGAACAAGGGGAAATTGGACTAAGGGATAAAGAGAGAGTCTTATACTTAAATAACATAGATGAGTCAAAGCTCAAATGTAATACATAACTTGTCCAACAACATCTTTAAACATAGATGCATAGTGGGGGCCTAGACAAAGCAATCGAGCTCACTCTCATAGTCAAATAGCAATAAAGAAGAAGGAATCAATACATAACATAAGAAACATGGACCAACATCCCCGGAATGGAGGACTCACCGATAACCATAAGTGAAACCGTACTAGCCACGTGGATGGAGATGCTCAAGCGGGGCTCCGATTCCTACATGGTAGCATAATGTAGGCATAGAGTATACATTAGTACATTTGAATGTACTAAGTATATGGGATGCAATGGTAGCAAGAGATAGGCAACATAATCGAAATGCATAATTGTAAGCAAAGGTTAGGTATAACATCAATATGTCATGTATGCTCAATGCTTAAGGTAAAACATGCTAGTATATCATGATCAAGGAATATAAACTCAATATGAGAAACACGCACAAATTCTTTTGTACCAACCTTCATGAAATGGGCCGTAAATATTTGGACTTGATGAAATCCTTGAGATTGGTCTTGAGTTTGGGACTTGAATTTGGGAGTAAATATTTGGCTAAGTGCTTTGGTGAGTATTGGAGAATGTTTAGGATGATATGAGGGTAAAATAAGCCTAAGTATAGGTGAAAACATGTTTGGAAAAACTTAGGCCCAAATCTGGATAGACTAAAGAAGACAGTGCATGAAAATACGCTGACAGGACGCGGAGGCTCACTGGAAATTGCGCCACTTGAAATTTTGGATTTTGCTACGGTTGCTCTAAAATCGGGGTTAAACTCTCTTCCCCCTAATTTGGACCCCCTGAACAAGAATATGAAGCTAGATTTTGGAAATAACGAATGAATTTTTAGATATATGGGAAACTAAAATTTCGCTCATTCCGATGCATATTTTCGGGCACTTTTTGGAGACATTATAATATCTTCACCTTGGGAACATTTGTTTCCGAATGTAAAAGAGATGTACAAGACGAGAGTGATCATAACAAATAAGCCCTAACAAAAATGCAATATTACATCTAAATCACCATTTTCAAGATTTCAACATAAGTGCAAAATCATCATAAACTTGCCAACTTAAACATGAATGCACATGAATGACATAACGGCTGAAACATAGGACTTGGAATCATGGTAAGGACTTGACAAGTCGTTATAAGATTGAATAGAGTAAAAGAGATATGCATCTCTCTTCTCCATGTCTGCACCAACTCTCCAAGAAACACATACGAATAAACTACTCTTCCAAAGGGCCTTAATGAACACCACATCCCCATTAATCAACCTCTCCACTCATCCATCCAACACCCCTACTGGGACCTCCTTCCAAGACAACTTATCCTCCACCTCACCCATAACTTCAAAGAGTTATATAACACTAGAGCCGCCAACACATCCTATCCACCTAGAAGCATGAAGAATCGAGCGACTCATACCTACATCCAGAGGCAATCCCCAAACTTAAGCAATTTTACCAACCTCTCTCTACACTCTATGAGGACTCACAATTGTCAACTTAAGCTTAAATTCACCTAACTCACTTGGTACCATAGCCATCATCTCCCCTTTGGGAGACAACCTCCACTCTATCGTCCTCTCACCCAAAACTTCCAACTCTAATAAGGTGGAATCAAGGCCTTGCTTAAACTAGACCTCTTAACCCAAGAAGATTTGGAACAACCAAGAACATTGTACTACCATTCTAAACTTCTCTCAATCTAACTTCCAATCTAACCGACCGATGGGCCCTCACTAGGCATCTTTTTACTACTATTATCCACACACAGTAGGATACCTAGAGCACCAACCACAACACTAGCCTTATCGGGAACACCAACACACACTCATACCATAATCCCTAAGGAGTTCTATCAACCTTCTTATTATCCTCAACTCACACATATCATATTTAGCAAATAACCTCTCATCATCCACAACTTGCAACACTACCCCCAAATGATTTACAAGCTCTAAATAAATCAATGTACCACCACTAGAGACTACCACAACACAACAAGCTAAGTTGTCATCCCACAAGAGCACTTATAATATGCATGTAGTCACACCACCTCTAGACCTCCAATCCGTCAACCAAAATCGAACAAATATCACAAGACGAGATGTTATGCAATATGAACATGGAGCAAACCTTACAAGCCCTTCTAGCATCAATAGTCTTACATAACCGAATCTTAGTAGTAACAAGGAATAATGGGAAAAAACAATGACCACCGAAACATCAAAGCATATACAATAAAATCAAGGAAAACCTCTAACTGACCAGTAGAATCATCGCGCACCACTACCTCTCATTGCCTTCTTTGGAGAGAATAGAACCGATTACGTTTTGGAGCATCCCCTTTATCAATATCACCACCTTTACCCTTGTTTTGAGAATATGGATAATTCAGGATTTTGTGGTCACGATCCAACCCAAAGGCCGTGATTAGTGCCGATAACCATAGCCTACTGACTTTCATCTCCACCTATCATAGCATTATGCCTTCAATGGGACTCCAATTTAAGCTAACGTTCATGTAATCTTTTAAATAGTTTTCCAACACTTCCTTCACCCCATAAAGGCTATTTCCATGACAAATAAACACAAATACATGACAATAATCCAATATAACCATACGCAAATTTGTTTCCAATTCGACCACAAATTCAAAATCCGTAATTCCATTAACAACCAATCCTATTTTTGCGTTTTACCTTCATTTTAACACATTTCTAACACCTTTACAACCTTTAGTTAACATAAACAAAGATAAAAATTAACATACCTTTCAATCCTTCGCTACACCCAAATCCTTCATAGACACTAAACTACGCGCTTTCTTGACCAACCAATGCCACCACGCTACTTAGGGGCTTCAATATATCGAGATTGAAGCATCAAATAATCGAAAAAATGAAAAATCAAAATTTTTTTGAAGTTCATCTCACCACACCCAAAGCATGCCCCCGTGTTTCTCCAACATGTACCACCATGTTTCCTTCCACATTTTGGGCATCTAGGACAAGTCACCCCACCGTCTCCTTGGGGCCTTGGGTTTTCACCCCATCCCTAAAAATTCCTCTTGCTTGGAGCATCATCGGACT
Organism: Solanum sejunctum; assembly: GCA_025642045.1. NCBI lineage: Eukaryota > Viridiplantae > Streptophyta > Magnoliopsida > Solanales > Solanaceae > Solanum > Solanum sejunctum. The sequence continues at coordinate 11,543 of JAOTQJ010003481.1, read as the reverse complement.
GTAGACCTTGAGACCACCATCCAATCGGGCCCTCTTGGCCTCACTACTCTTCCTTTTCCTCAACTTCTCCGCTCCATTTGCTTGGCATAAGTCATCAAGCAGGACAAATCCATGTCTCTAATCAATATAGTGGACTGATATTCTTCACTCACCAAGTCGGAGATGCCCATCACAAATTTGTTCATTCTATCCCTTGGGTCGACAACCAAGTGACAAACATACTTGCGGAGTTGATTAAATTTGAGGGCATACTCCCTAACACTCATAGCATCTTGTTTCAAGTTCATGAACTCTACTAACTTAGCTTCCCTAATCTCAAGAGGGAAGAATCGACTAAGGAAAGTCGGCTTTAACTACTCGCAAAGCACCACATTGTGGATTCCCTTCTCATTCTTCCATTTATCATACCATATTTGTGCTACCCCTTTGAGTTGGTAGGCTGCTAACTGCGCCAAATCCACCGATCTAATACCCATGATGGCCAACACCTTATAGATCTCATCAATAAACTCTTGTGGGTCCTCATCCACCTTTGACCCATAGAACTTGGGCGGGTTCATCCTCATGAAGTCTCTCACTCGAGAAGCCGGTATTGAACCATTAGGGGCTTGGGCCCCTTGGATTGATTAGCCACAACAAGTGCAAGCAAGGTGAGAGCATCTCGAAGGTCTCCATTGGTCGATTGCTCCTCGAAAGTGTGGGCCCTTCTTCTTCTTGTGTTAGGCATGATCTAGAATAGCAAAGAACAATCATTAGGGAAAAATAACCTTCAACTCTATAGCACGATATTGACCATGAAGAAGGAAAATATTTCCTAAAACATCTCAAGCCTCCTACTCATAGTTGTGGTACATAACCCAATGATGAATGAGACTCTAATCGACGCAGTGTGTTAGACCCCGAGGATCTATCAACCTAGTACTTTGATACCATCTTTGTCACGACCCAAGCTTAGGGCCTAAATGTGACCAGTGAATAGGGAACCTGTAGGAACTCAAAATAAGCCTCATAACATATCATTACATATCCTTGGTCGCGGAAGCAATATAAACCAACATAAGAAAAATGAACAAGGGGAAATGGTACTAAGGGAGAAAGAGTGAGTCTAATACTTAAATAACATAGATGAGTCAAAGCTCAAACGTAATACATAACTTCTCCAACAACACTCTAAACATAGATACTTAATGGGGGGCAAGACAAAGCAACTGGGCTCACCCTCATAGTTAAAGTAGAAATAAAGAAGAAGGAATCAAACATAAAATAAGAAACACAGACCAACATCCCTGGAATGGAGGATTCACCAATAAGCTTGAGTGAAACCATACTAGCCACGTGGGTGGAGATGCTCAAGTAGCGCTTTGGTTACTACATGGTAACATCATGTAGACAGAGAGTACGCGTTGGTATGTTTAAATGTACTAAGTATGTGGGATGCAATGCTAGCAAGAGATAGACCGCATAATCGAAATACATAATTATAAGGAAAGGATAGGTATAATATCAATATGGCATGTATGCTCACTGCTTAATGTAAAACATGCTAGTAAATCATGATCAAGGATTATAAATTCATTATGAGAAACATACTCAAACCCTTTTGTACTAACCTTCATGAAATGGGCCGAAGACCCCCACTCACCTTACTATATAACCTTTTTGGAGACTTTATCAATACCCCTACCGTACAACATAGTCTTTTTGGTAAGTAGTATAAGACATCTCCGACTTTACATTATCATCTTTTGGGTAGGAACTGTGATTCATTCTATCTTACGGCATGGCCTTTTCAATAGAATGTCCACATCTTAGGATATGATCTTTGCGGTGGGAACCTTTACTCTTTCTACCTTAAGGAATGGCCTTTTTGGTGGGTGTCCATACGATATAATCTTTTTAGTAGGCACAATTAGCTATTCTACCTTACATCATGGCTTTTTCTGTAGGTTGTTCATACCATACGATATAATCGTTTCGGTAGGAATTATTAAACACTCTACCTTATAGAATGGCCTTTTCGGTAGGAATCATAGAACTAGCTCATCGAATCATTACATTCAAATCGTTAAGAAAGAACTCTTCATTTTTCCAAGAACACAAAAAACATATGAACCAAAAAATCTATATGCAATACCATAGGTACTTTTCCATGAAAACAACTAATATAGACATCCCTATAATCACCACAAAGTCATCATATACCTACACTTCCTCTCTTCATTGTACATCATATGCATACAATCATCTCATTATCATTCCATCATTATTTCATCATCATATAATCATCATAACACTATTCAACTCATAAGACATACATTGGATAGTGTGTGTTAGGGCTATCCCCAAAGGCTCTCTCCCTTTCCTTGAATTATGTGCCTACCATAGGTTTTCCATTTCGAAATGAGTGTTATTCCTATGTAACGATCCCAATTTTTCATCTTACTTTGGTTTAAAATGTTGAAAGATTTGTAAAGGGCATTTTCAAGAAAGGAAAGTTTATAAATTAATTATTTCGAGGAGTTCGGATAGAAATTTGAAATTTCGCAAAGGAAAGTTTGCTCGGATCAACAAAAGTAGTCTAATTGCAAAATAGCATTTTTTTGGTGGTGGGGCCGACCATTACTGAAGGATAGGCGTCACTCGGTGAAGGATGGGCATCTTTCACTTCACTTTTTTGGCCTATAAATTTGAGGATATTTTCTGACCATGTCCAGCACCTCTAAACATTTTCCACTTGCAATTCCTTTTTTTTTATACTAATTATGACTCATAAAGTGTTGAAAATCAGTCCCGAGTTGAGTAAGAAAGGTTCGGGCTATTTTCGAGTCAAGTTGGGCGTTTTCGACAATTTTATTCATGTAAATTGCTCATATTTTCTACACCTTTTATAATAAAATATTTTACATAAATGGGTTTATTTTCATGTACTTTTACGTACTTATTCATGAGAATATTATTTATAATGCGTTAGAAAATTATTTTGAGCATGTAAAGTTACAAAATATTTCAACATTAAAAAAAATCATATAAAACTTCTGGTATTTAGATTGTAAGAAATATTTCAAGAATTTAACACATCCTTTTTAAGAATTGAATGAGGGAAGAATTCCAATGAAAAGTTATCTAGTCTTTTAGAATTTTATAAAGGATGACTCATAAAACTTAGAAAATAAGGGAGTAACGAGTTGCTTTAATTTTTATAAAGCTATATATGCGTTTCATACAAGAAGTCAGTTATTGCTTGCCTTTTCATCATGTCTCGAAACATACCTGGTCGCCTTGAGGAGATGACTCCAATCGACCTTTGCTTCATGCGTTGATCAATTGTGGTACCGCTTTTGTCAGGTTGGAATGATGAAGGACATCGATGAACGATGCAAGTTAGACCTGTTGCATGTGCGGCGGCCTCTTAAACACAACGTCAAATAGAGAGCTAACTCCTTCACTCATCGTGGTTAAACTCCAAGCGACGTTATTTCTTTTTTTTAACTTAGCGAAGAATCCCTTTCCATATATATATATATATGACATGATTGTATATATGTGTGTTTATTGGTCTCTCTCTTTGGAGAGGATAAAAATGTAAATATAAAAAGGGGTTGAAACTTCTTTTCCCTCTGTTCTTGAATCCCATGAAGAGAGGATTTAAAAAGAAGCAACTTGGGGAGGAAGAGTCAGAAAAATGAGAAAGGACCATTGGGATTTTTATCAAAAAGGGAAACAAAATCCCTTTTAGGGGCCGATTGTCTTGAAAGAAAAATGTGGAAAAGGGAATAAAAAAATAAGGAAACAATCATTAGGAAAGGAATTTTTGGGGAGAAAATTATATTCTTCCATCTAAAAAAATACATATTTAGGAGGATTTTTTTTTTGAATATGGAAAGATTTGACTAAGTTTAAAATTTGAAATTTATTGAGGCTAAATAAAATTTCATCAAAATACATAATATAAATAACTACTAATCACTACTAATAAATTTTATTAAATCTCTAATTATATTTTATTGTAAAAAAATCGACCGATGTTATTTACGATAAATTAATAGCTTATAAAATTTTCTCATTCAAACATTTATAAAACAACATAAAAGATAAATGTCAAAAGTGAATAAGTAATAATAATAATAATATTTTGTATATTATGAATGCAAAAATATACAATTGTTGGGTAAAAAGTAAATATAAATTTATACATATAATATAAATATAAATTTTTTAAATGCTTAATAGTCGAATAACATAAAAAATTAAGGTGGGTCAAAATTGGGTGTCAACAGCTGCCACTTCTTTGCTCTGGAAGGAAGGATGAATTGTCGAGCAAAGAAAGTTGACAAAGTAGCCAATTTTGTCTGACCGATGAAATATTATGGGAGGGACCAAAAAGAATGAATAGGATTGGAAAAATATTAAGGCTAGATTTCAGTTTCAAGTCGCCTACATATTGTTAGTTTTACGAGAATTAGCCGTGTCTAGTTCTGGATTTATGAACTACTAAAATTCCTAAAAATAACATTAATGGTGCGGGATTTGAAGAAGGAATGATATTAGTTACAATTGGGAAGGATAAGGCATAGACAGTATCAATGATGTGTCAAGACAAAGTGCGAGCAAGGCATATGTCGATGCAATTAGGCAGGAATAAAGAATTACGTTCAAGAAATTAGAGGCCGTCGATACCTGCAATTTCTAATACATCTAAATGAAATGGTTAATTCATAAATATAGAGTTTTACCAACATAATATAAGAAATACAAAGAGGTAAGAAATCATATCTGTTTAGGAGGGATATGCTTAGCCCATCCAACGTCTAAAAGACGGTGCTTGACCCTGTGCTTGGGTAGCTTCATGAAAGATAGAGCTTAATCAATCAACTTCCAAAGGACAATGCTTAGCTTCGGGTAGCTCCTTGAAAGATAAAGCTTAACCAATCGACTTCCAAAGGACAGTTCTTAGCTTTGGGTAGCTTCTCGAAAGGTAGAGTTTAATCAATCGACTTCTTAAGGACAATGCTTAGCTTTGGGCAAGTTCTTGAAGAGTAAGGCTTGACCAATCAAATTCCGAAGATAAGTGCTTAGCCTCGGGCAGCTTCTCGAAAGGTAGAGTTTAACTAATCGACTTCCAAAGGGCAGTGCTTATCTTTAGACAAGTCCTTGAAAGGTAGGGCTTGACCAATCAACTTTCGAAGGACAGTACTTAGCCTCGGGCAACTTCTCTAAAGGTAAAGCTTAACCAATCGACTTCCAAAGGACAATGCTTAGCTTTGGGCAGGTTTTTGAAAGGTAGGCTTGACTAATAACTTCCAAAGGACAATGCTTAGCTTCGGGTAGCTTCTTGAATGATAGAGCTATACCAATTAACTTCCAAAGAATAGTGCTTAGCCTCAGGTAATTTCTTGAAAGATAAAGCTTAATCAATCAACTTTCAAAGGAAAATGCTTAGCTTTGAGTAGCTTCCTGAATGGTAGAGCTTAACTAGTCAACTTCCAAAGGACAATGCTTAGCCTCGGGTAACTTCTTAAAAGGTGGATCTTGACCAATTAACTTCTGAAGGAAAGTGCTTAGCCTTGGGCAGCTTCTCGAAAGGTAGTGCTAAACCAATCAACTTCCGAAGGATAGTTCTTAGCTTTGGGAAGGTTTTTGAAAGGAAGGGCTTGCCCAATCAACTTTCGAAGGAAAGTGCTTAGACTTGGGTAACTTCTCGAAAGGTAGAGCTTGACCTATCAACTTCCAAATTACAGTGCTTAGTCTTGGGCACCTTCCATACTTGTAATTCCTGCACTCAAAGAAAATTATATGTTGTAAAAAGGGAGATTGATTCGTACCTCAACTTATCTTTTGCTTTCCCTCTTAATCATAGCTTTTTTGTTCTTGAACTTGAACCCAGTTTGAATGTCTTCACGTGCGACCTTGGGATGAAGTTTTTGAGGACCTCTCAAAAACTTTTGCCCCAGTTTGTTGTCATGTCAATCTCGAGTATGTAGAAATGCTTATCAATAGAATTTTTGAGATCCTCTCAAAAATTCTGCCCTAGTTGTACTCAAAAAGGGAGATAGAAAGTTTTATAATGATATGATCGAGCCCCATAAGAGGACCTACGCATCCCTCCTAAATGGGAATTAGGTCGATTGTAGTTCAACAATAAAAGAAAATGAATGGATTTTAAAAATAGACTTCTAGCATAATAAAGAGGAAAAGTAATATATCATACATTAAACAAGCACATAAATAATAAAAAGACAAATATAAACACATAAAGAAAATTATCCCACTGTTACGCCCCAAGCCTATGCCATAGACGTAACTGGCACTTAGAACCATTGCTGGTCCCAAGAGAACCACTTGGACTGGCTACTTACTTAGCGGAAGAATTAAAGAATCGTGGGAAAGGCTTTAAATAAAAAGCATAAAAGCAGCTAAACTGTCTAAATAAACTCAAAGGGGAAATAGTTCAACAGTTAAATCAACCAAACCAAAATTGAAGTATCTGATACATAGTCTATGGAAACTCTACTAGAATAATCTAAAAGGGCTATCGGGATAGGCCCCAAGTAGCAATAACTGAAATAGATGTTGAATGAAACATAAATAACTTTAAGAGCCTCTGACTGAGAAGAGGCCTCACCAAAGACTGGGTGATGTCTGGTCCTCAAGAAAGTGGCTGCTGAGGGGCTCTATCACCTGCATCTACATCATAAAATGATACAGGTCCTAATGACATCAGTACGTGAAATGTATGGTATGTAAGATGGCCAAAACAGGAACTCGGGGTGATGCAATATTTCAGAGTACATAGTCATCTCTTAAAATAGAATAACATAAGTAATAATTACTTTGTATGCTGAAAATAAACATGCTGGAAGTAAACATAATGAAAATCTGTATAAAACATAACTTGTTTTAACTTAGGGAGTTTCTCCAAACGACAATGACCACTATGAGATTAGTGATGATACAACATCTTGTCCACGCTGCCAGAGCTGTCCCGTACTTTGATAGGGTAGGGGACGAAAGACTAAGGGAGTTGATCCATCTCAAAACTAGGTCATCTCAGTGGTAAGTGAGAAGTTGTATCTCTCTGGGATAGTACTTTCCCAGAAAGGCCTCCTCATACATTGCCCAACTAATAGCGGGCGTGCAATCTACCCTGCTTCCTCTCCACTAATCAAATCAGAGTTTAGCTACCCCTTTGAGCTGGTAGGCCGCCAACTTAACCCGCTCAATATCACCAATATGCATAACCTGGAACACTTTCTGAAGCTCCTCAATAAAATTTTTAGGATCCTCCTTCACATTAGACCCCATGAATTTAAGTGGGTTCATTCTCAGGGACTCATGAACTCTGGTGGTATTTGACTAATCATTCCTAACATCTCCCTGGCGAGCCTCCTTAGTAGTGACCACCTGATCCAAGGTTTATATGGCCTGGCGGAGCTTAACGTTGGAGATGTCTGCTTGCTGTGGCTACTCAACAGGCACAGCTGGACCTCTAGGTCCCTCAGGAACTAGGCCAGGCTGGTTTGCATTTCTCCTGAATGGTGCCCTCTGCCCCTTACTGGTCCATTGGCTCTGCGTGGAGGTATGATATGAAAAACACAACGTGAATACATGAGTTAGGAGGGACTTAACAGAGGTAAACTCTGAAGCACGAGACAAAGAATAGTAATTAATGCTGACACTTCCTAATGTCCTGCAGCATCTCCATTATAAATGTGGCGCACTTTACACCCATAATGCGGACTCCACTAGACACGGATCCATAGACTCCCAAGGACTCTTGAAGTTTGTGCTTTGATACTAAGTTTTTACACCCCGAGCCTACACCCTGGACGACTGGCACTCAGAACCGTTGCTGGTCCCAAGCAAACCACTTGGCCTGACTACTTACTTAGTGACAGACTTAAATAACCGTGGAAAGGCTTTAAATAAAAAGCATAAAGCTACTAAACTGTCTGAATAAACTGAAAGGGGAAATAGTTCAATAGTTAAATGAATCAAACTAGAACTGAAGTATATGACGAATAGTCTATGGAACCTCTACTAGGATAGTCTAAAAGGACTACCGGGACAGTCCCAAAGTAGCCATAACTTAAATAAATGCTGAAAGAAACATAAATAACTTTAAGAGCCTCTGACTGATAAGAGGCCTCACCAAAGTCTGGATGATGTCTGGTCCTTAACATAGTGGCTGTTGAGGGGCTCTATCACCTAAGTTTGCATCATAAATGGATGCAAGTCCTAAGGACATTAGTACGTGGAATGTATGTTATGTAAGATGGGCAAAATAGGAACCGAGGTGATGCAACATTTAAAAGTACATAGTCATATGTCAAAATAGAATAACATAAGTAATAATTACTCTATATGCTGAAAATAAACATGTTAGAAGTAAACATACTGAAAATTTGTATAAAATATAATTTGCTTTGACTTGGGGAGTTTCTCTAACCGATAACTACCACTATGAGCTTAGTGATGATACAACGTCTTGCCCACGCTGCCAGAGCTGTCCCATACTTTGATAGGGCAGGGGACGAAAGACTAAGGGAGTTGATCCATCTCAAAACTAGGTCATCTCAGTGGTAAGTGAGAAGTTGTATCTCTC
>JAOTQJ010003451.1:0-18748 GCA_025642045.1 Solanum sejunctum | reverse complement strand
GGTAGTTCTTTTCATACACTTTGAGTTGCCTAGAAGCATAGGCTATGACCTTACTATTTTGCATTACCACACAACCCAAACCAACTCTAAATGTATCACAATACACCAGAAAACCCTGAAGCCTATCAGGTAGTGACAATATAGAAGCAGACACGAGTCTATCTTTCAATGTTTGGAAACTTTTCTCACATTCATCGGTCCACTCAAACTTAACCCTATTTGAGTCAACTTTTTCATATGGGAAGCAATGGAGAAAAACCCAGTCACAAACCTTCTATAGTAACCCACAAGGCCCAAGAAACTCATAATATGTGATGAGGTCAATGGTCTAGGCCAATATCTAATCACCTCGATCTTTTTAGGATCCACTTTAATACCCCCCCCCCCCGAAACACACACCACATGACCCAAGAATGCAACCTTCTTCAAATTTGCACTTGTTATATTTAGCATATAATCTCCCCTCCCTCAATCTTTGTAACACAACCCTCAAATGGCCCATATACTCCTCCCTACTATATGAATAGACCAATATATTGTCAATGAACACCATAACAAAGGCATCAAGGTACGGTTTGAATACCCTATTCATTAGGTACATGAAGATAGCCAGTGCATTAGTCAATCCAAGGGCATCACTACAAATTCCTAATGCCCATATCTAGTTCGAAAAGCCATGTTGGGAATATCACACTCCCTCGACCTCACTTGATGGTACCCAGACCGAAGATTAATCTTAGAGAAAAAGCTAGCCCCTTGCAATTGGTCAAACAAGTCATTAATTCTTTGAAGAGGATATCTATTCTTGATAATGACCCTTTTGAGTTGCCGGTAATCAATACACAATCTAAGTGACTCATCTTTCTTTTTTCCAAACAACACTGGAGCACCCTAAGGGGATTGACTAGGTCTAATAAATCCCTTTTCCAACAAATCTTTTAATTGGTCTTTTAACTCCTTCAACTCCGTCGGGGCCATACAGTAAGGGGGAATAAAGATAGGTTGAGTGTCGAAAAGGAGATCTTTGTCGAAATCTATCTCCCTTCTTGGATGGACACTGGGAAGGTCATTTGGGAAGACATCAAGAAACTCATGAACAATAGGGACCGACTCAATGCAAGGGACCTTGGACTCCACATATTTAACCCTTACAAGATGATACAAACATCCTCTAGAAATCAACTTATGAGCTTTAATGCATGAAATGAATCTACCCTTGACCACCATATCTTGACTTTCCCACTCAAAGATGGGTTCATTTGGAAATTGAAACTTGACCCTATGAGTTCTATAATCAATGGAAGTATAGTAGGTATGCAACCTATCCATCCCAAGAATGACATCAAAGTCTACCATATCTAATTCAATAAGATCACAAGGCAACAACTTATTCAAAATATAAATAGGACAACTCCTATAAACTTTCCTAGAAACAATAGAGGCATTAATAGGAGTAGACACTTCATATGACTCATGCAACAACTCGGGAATAACATGGAACTTTTTAGCAATAAGAGGAGTAACAAAAGAAATAGTGGCACTCGGATCAATCAAAGCATATACATGAAAGTCAAAGATTTCAACATATCTGTAACATTGGGGACTTCACCAACCCCTTTCTTCCCATGTGGAGCATAAAATCAGTTGTGCCTTGGGGAAGTACCTTGAGGACCACCTCTAAACTATGGAACCATATTAGCATCATGGACCTTGCCATGATTTCTTAGACAATCCACCCTCTTGTGACCAAGCTCCCCACATTCAAAGCATGTATTGTAACCCCTCAAACATAGGACCTTGTTATTCTTTCCACACTAAGGACACACATCATTAGGAGCCAGTCCACCCACACCTTGAGACCTAGGGAAGTCATTGGCAAATCCCCTATTAGTAGCATGAGGAGGCCCTTGGCCTTGATGATGTCTAGCACCCTTTTGAAACCTTCCTTCAAAATGAGCCCTCTTGGCCTCATGAATCTTCCTCTTTCTCAACTTTTTTTCCTCCATTTGTTTGGCATAAGTCATCAACCGAGACAAGATCATATCACTAATTAACCAAGTGGATTGTCATTCTTCACTTACCAAGTCAAAAACCCAATAAAAACTTATTCACCCTTGACCTAGATTTGTCTACCAAGTGAGGAGCATACTTTGAAAGTTGATTAAATTTGTGGGCATATTCCTTCACACTTATATCACCTTGTTTTAAGTTCATGAACTCCACCAACTTTGCTTTCCTAAGCTCAAAAGGGAAGAATCGATTAAGGAAGGCCAATTTGAATTCCTCCCAAAGCACTATATCACCATTTCCCTTCTCACCTTTCCATAGCTCATACCAAATTTGGGCTAACCCTTGAGTTGATACACCGCCAACTGCGCCTTTTCATTTGGCCCAACACCCATGATATTCAAGATTTTATAGACCTTATCAATGAACTCTTGTGGGTCTTCATCCAACTTTGACCCATGGAAAATCAAAGGATTCACCCTCATAAAGTCTCTTAATATAGCTCCCAGGGTATTAGCATGAGAGGCTTGGGCCCCTTGTTGGACTTGGTTGGCCACCACTTAGGTAAGCACAATAAGAGCATCTTGGACTTCACCATTATTAGGTTGCTCCTTGGGAGTTTGGGTATGTCTCCCTCTAGTGTTTGGCAATATCCATCATAGCAAAGAACAATCGTTAAGGGGGAGAAATTTACCAAAACTGTATAGCATGACTTAGAACAGGAAGAAGGAAAACATTTTCTAAAACGTCTCATAGCCCCCATTCATAGTCATGGTGCGCTTCACAACTATGAATAGTACTCTCATCGACGTGGTGTGTTAGACTCTGATGATCTATTAACCTAGTGTTCTGATACCAATTTTGTCAAGACCCAAGCCTAGGGACTAGACGTGACACGACGATTGGGGAACCTGAAGGAACCCCAAGCAAGCCTCTCAACTAATCATTACACATCATTGGTTGCAAAAATATGTAAAAGACTTAAAATAAGCATAAGGGGAAAAGGGGATAAGGGCTAGTTGAAAAAAACATCAACATCAAAGACAAAGAGTCATAGCTCAAATCATAATTGCGCGACTTGTCCAACAAACACTCTAGATACATAGATAGAGTAGGGGCCAAGACAAGGTAATCGGGCTCACCCTTATAGTCAAAATGGAACATAAGAAAGTGTCTAAATACATGGGTAATAGCAATAATAAACTAAGGCCCCCGAAATAGAGGACACGCTAACTAGCTTAGAATAGCATCGATTAGCCATGTTAAGGAGGAGGATGATCAACTTGTGTGCCGGTCCCTACATTGTGATATCATGTAGGTAAGAGAAAGCTTTAGTAGGTTTGAATGTACTAAGTACATGGGGTGCAATGCAACAATAGATAAACATCATACTCAAAATGCATACATTAGACAATAGGTGTAGCATAATAATATGGCTTGTCAGATCAATGCATAAGTAAGACATGCTTTCATTAATTCATGCTCATATAAGATATCATATGTGTAAAAGAGACCAAGCTAGAATCCCAAATATGGTTGGGAGATTCCATTCACACTTGGACACCCTAGTGGCAAGGTACTAGACCCTTCATATTTTTTATACCATTCACACCTGGATACCTTGGTGGCAAGGTACTACATCCTTTGCATGTTTGATGCCATTCATACCTGGACATCCCGATGGCAAGGTACCACACCTCTCAAATGGTGAATGCCATTCACACCTGGACACTCTAGTGGTAAGTTACTACACCCCTCGCATGATTATCTGGGATCCTATACCTTCGGATTGGGTATGGTCTAATGTAACACATTATATAGAAAATATATATCATGTACATAATATCATTTGATCATCATAACATCAATCATACCATATCTCATGCTTTGGACCTTCAAATCCTCAAGAAAACATAACCTCGACATTTTATCAAACACCTTGGGGGTATGTAATAGGGGTAAAAGACCATGCAATTTAGAGATGAAAGAGTGCAAGAAAACTTGTTGTAAAATCATCAACAACACCTTGCAATATCCCCAATACATTTACATCAAAATCCCTAATCAAATCCAACATTAGATATAAGATTTAGAGCTCAAACATGCTAAAACAACCATACTTTCATGAACTAAAATCACTTTGCAGTAAATTTCTCAATATACAAGACTCACATATAAATCCATTTTAAATAATGAAATATTAGTAAAAAGGAGACTTAGGCACCATGGTACAAAGGACCCAATGGTTCAATACCGCATACCTTAGCTTTGGAGAAATTCTTGGTGAAGTTGAAAAATGGAGGCTTGAAGCTTGAAGAAAAACCTTTGTCCTCGATGAGGGTTTTTAGTCTTGAATTTGGGAGTGAAAATAAGGCTAAGTATTTTTGGAAGTAATGGGAAATGTTTAGAATGATATAAGGGTAAAATTTGACTAAATATAGATAAAAAGATGTTTGGGAAACTTGGGCCAAACACAAGAATGTTTTGGGCAGCATGAGAAAAACATTGCCAGGTAAATACCTATATCTACATCATGGAGAGGACATGGAGAAGATTTTCTACTGAAGCATGCCTAAGGTCCGTCGTGATAGCAACGCGAAAAGCTCTATGTAACTCGTCACTTATAAATTTATAATTGCTATTCTTTCGCTCTTAAATCGAGGTTAGACCCTTTTTCACCTATCTTAACCTCCCTGATCACAAATATGAAGTCAGATTTTTGAAATAATAAATGAATTTTTAGTTATATAGAAATTAAAATTTTGGGCATTTCAAGGCACGTTTTAGGGTGCTTTGGGGGTTTGTTTTTGTTTCAGACCTACGTTATTCATATGCATTCATGTTTAAGTTGGCAAATTTATGATGATTTTACACTTATGTTGAGATTTTAAAAATAGTGTTCTAAATATAATGTTGCATTCTTTTTAGGGCTGATTTGTTTATGATCACTCTTGTCTTGTACATCTCTTTTACATTTGGGCGCGAAAGTTCCTAAGGGGGAGATGTTGAAACGACCCCAAAAATACTTGAAAATGTACATTTGAGTGCCCAGAATTTTAAATACCATATATCTCAAAATTCGTGTGCGATATTGAAAATTTAACTTCATATTCTTGTTCATAGGGTTAAAATTAGGTGGTAAGCCCGTGCAACCTTGTCAAGGGTTTTGTACCTTGATAACCTTGTTGAGGGGTTTTCACCTTATCAATCTTGTTTGGGGGTTTGTACCTCATTAACCTCATGATGGGGTTTGTACCGTATGCCCCTCTCAAAAAAGGTGGTAGGCCTTGGATTATACTAATAGTGGCCACTCCTTACACTTTTGTTATGTTCTACCTATAAGCATGATTATACTCCAAGCATCATTAATACATGCCATATTGCTATAAACTTATTTATTGCCTATGTTATGCATTTTATTTATGGTGTTTACCACTTGTTGCATTACATCTTACATACTTAGTATATTCCAACATACCAACGGATACCCTATACCTATACGATGTCACTATCTAGGAACTAGAGGCCCGCTTGATCAACCTCCTCCATGTGGATAGTACGCATCTCTCAAGCTTATTGGTGAGTCCTTTATTTCTTCGATGATGCTTATAATCTCCTAGTATGTTCTAAGATTATCTTTCTTTTTATATATGTTGACAATGAGGGTGAGCCTGGTATCTTGTCCCTCGCTAAGTATCTATGTTATAGAGGTGTTGTTAGACATGTTTGCATTATGTTTTTGAGCTTGACTCTCTTTTGACTCTTGTTGATTATGATATAAAGTTGCCTTTAGCCCCTTTTATCCCTATTTACTATCTTTTGTTGTATTCTATTACTTTTGTGACCAAGGATGTGTAATGATATGTTATGAGGCTTGCTTGGGGTTCCTCGGGTTACCCATGCGCCATGTTATGTATAGGCACTAGGCTTGGGTCGTGTCAAACTTGGTATTAGAGCACTAAGTTTTTAGATCTTCAGAGTCGAACATACCGCGTCGATTAGAGTCTTATTCATGGTTGTGTTGTGCACCACAACTATGAGTGAGAGGTTGTTAGGCATTTTAGAAAATGTTTCTTATCTCGGTTGATGACATATGCCGAGCAAATGAAGGAGGAAAAGTTGAGGAAAATGGGAGGTCATAAGGCCAAGAGGGCCCATTTTGATGGACAATTCCAAAGGGGAGACGGCTCCATCAAGTTGAAGGGTCTACTCATGCTACTAATAGGGGGTTTGCCAATGACTTCCCTAGGCCTTAAGGTGTTAATGGTGTGGCTCCTATTAGTATGTGTCCTAAATGTGGAGGGGGTTATAGGGGCCCATGTTTGAAAGGTTCTAATGCATTCTTTGAATGTGGGGAGCTTGGTCACAAGTCGATTATGCAAGAAAACATGGTGAAGGCTAAGGCACAAATGTTGTCCCATTGGGTAAGGATGGTCCTCAAGGTGGTGCACCACAGCACAATCCGTTTTATGGTATACATGGGAGACCAGGGGTTGGTAAGGTTCCCGATTTTGTTTTTGGTATGTTGAAAATCTTTGACTTTGACGTATATGCTTTGATTGATCAGGGTGCCTCTCTTTCCTTTGTCACCCCTTTTGTTGCTAAAAAGTTCCATGTTGACCCCAAGTTATTGCATTAGTCATATGAAGTGTCTACTCCTATTGGTGCATTTATTATTGCTAGGAAAGTTTATAGAAGTTGTCCTATTTACATTTTGCATAAGTTGTTTCCTTGTAATCTTGTTGAGTTAGACATGGTCAATTTTGATGTCATTCGTGGGATGGATTGGTTGCATGCCACTATGCTTCTATTGATTGTAGAACTCATAAGGACAAATTTCAATTCCCAAATGAACTCATCCTTGAGTGCAAAAGTCAAGATGTGGTGGTCAAGGGCAGATTCATTTCTTGCATTAAAGCCCATCAGTTGATCTCTAAGGGGTCTCTTTACCAACTTGTGATGGTTAGGGATATGGAGTGTAAAGTCCTTCTCATAGAGCCAGTTTTGGTTGTAAATGAGTTCCTTGATGTCTTCCTTAATGACCTTCCCGGTACCCCTCCCAAATGGGAAATAGATTTTTGCATAGATCTCATTCCCAATACCCAAACTATCTCTATTCCCCCTTACCTTATGGCCCCGGTAGAGTTGAAGGAGTTGAAGGAACAATTGAAAGACTTGTTGGAGAAGGGATTAATTAGACCTAGCCAATTATCTTGGGGAGCTCCAGTGTTGTTTGTGAAAAAGAAGGATGGTTTGCTTAGGATGCATATTGACTACCGATAACTCAACAGGGTCAAAATAAAGAATAGGTATCCTCTTCCAAGAATTGACAATTTGCTTGATCAATTGTAAGGAGCTAGCTATTTGTCTAAGATTGATCTTCAGTCAAGGTATCATCAAGTAAAGGTAAGGGAGTATGATATTCCCAAGACAACCTTCTGAACTAGATATGAGCATTTTAAGTTTGTTGTGATGTCTTTGGGTTGACCAATGCACCGGCCATCTTCATGGACCTTATGGATATGGTCTTCAAAACCTTACCTTGATTCCTTTGTTGTGGTCTTCATTGATGATATACTAATTTATTCATATAGTAGGGAGGAGCATATGGGTCATTTGAGGGTTGTGTTGTGAAGATTGAGGGAGGAGAAATTGTATGCCAAGTATGAAAAGTGTGAATTTTGGTTGAATGCGGTTGCATTATTAAGTCATGTGGTATTGGGGGGATGGTATTAAGATGGATCCTAAGAAGACTGATATAATTAGAAATTGGCCTAGAACATTGACCCTATCAGATATTAGGAGCTTTTTGGGCCTAGCGGTTTATTATAGAAGGTTTGTGAATGGGTTCTCCTCCAATGCTTCCCTTATGATAAAATTTACTCAAAAGATGGTTAAGTTTGTCTGGACCAATGATTGTGAGAGGAGCTTCCAAACATGGAAAGATAAGCTTGTGTCTGCTCCTATATTGTCACTACCGAATGGGCTTGAGGGATTTGTGGTGTATTGTGATGCTTCCCTGGTTGGTTTGGGTTGTGTGTTGATGCAAAGTGGTAAGGTCATAGCTTATGCTTCTAGACAACTCAAGGTACATGAAAGGAACTATCCTACCTATGATCTAGAGTTAGCTACCGTTGTGTTTGCAGTAAAAATTTCGCATTAGTACTTTTATGGGGTGCATGTGTATCTGTTCACCTATTATAAGAGCCTCCAATATGTTTTCACTCAAAAAGATTTCAACTTAAGGCAAATAAGATGGTTAAAACTTCTTAAAGACTATGATATGAGTGTGAACTATCATCTAAGTAAGGCAAATGTGGTGGTGGATGCTTTGAGTAGGGTGTCTATAGGTAGTCTAGCTCATGTTGATAGAGGTGATAAGGAAATGGCTAGGGAGGTGCATCGATTGGCGAGATGGGGGTTAGGTTGTAAGAGGTTGGTGATGATGGTGTTGTTGTGTTTGATTGGTCTAAGTCTTGAATGGTTGATAAGGTGATATCAAATCAAGACCCTGACTCCTCCTTGCTTGAATTGAAGGCCTTGGACAAAGAGGGCAAAGTAGAGGTTTTCTCCCAAGGGAGAGATGGTGCCCTTAGGTACTAAGGTAGGTCGTGTGTTCCTTGTGTTGATGGTTTGAGGAGAAAATCCTTGATGAGGCCCATAATTCTTATTATTCTATCTACCCTGTTCCACCAAAATGTATAGAGACTTGAGGGATGTATATTGGTGGAAAGGCATAAAGAGGGACCTTGCCAAATTCGTTTTCAGTTTCCATAGTTTGCATCAAGTCAAAGCCAAACACCAAAGGCTGGGTAAGTCAAGACATAGAGATTCCTATGTGGAAGTAGGAGGTGATTAATATGGATTTTGTGGTTGGGTTGCCCAAGACCAGAAAAGGTTTTGATTCTATTTGAGTTGTGGTTGATAAGATGACGACAAAATCGACTCATTTTCTACCGGTTAAGACCACATATAGGGCTAAAGATTATGCAAGGTTATACATTCATGACTTGGTAAGGTTCATGGGGTTCCTTTGTCCATCATATCGGATTGTGGGGCACAATTTGTTTCACATTTTTTGATATCTTTCCAAAGGGGTCTTGGTACAAAAGTTCACTTTAGTAGGGCCTTTCACCCTCAAATGGATGCCCAAGCCAAAAGAACCATTTAAACACTTAAGGATATGCTTAGGGCTTATGTCTTGGATCTTAAGGGTAGTTGGGATGATCATCTTCCATTGATTGAGTTTGCTCACAATAATAGTTATCACTCTAGCATTGTTATGGCTCCTTTTGAGGCTTTTTATGGGAGACATTATAAATCACCGGTTGGTTGGTTTGAGGTTGGAGAGGTGGCTTTATTGGGACCGGATCTTGTTATGGAAGCTCTTGAGAAGGATAGGATTGTTAATCGTGAAAATGGCTTTTTTAAAAAAAAGAAAAAAATTAATTTAAAAACTTAATTAATTTAAGAGAAACCAATTTTTTTTTTAAAAAAAAAAAGAAAACAGAATCGTCACTTAATTTTTTAAAAAATTAAGAAAAGTTAAATTAATTTAAGACCCTAATAGAAAAAATTTCCTAAAAGTTCAGAGAGATGGGGTTCTTATTACTATTTTAAGAAGGTATTATCACTTAAAACAGCCACTAACAGGCAATTCGATGATTTGAAAATTATTTGATTAACTTTTAAAAAGATCAATGTCTAAAATAAAACTTAAAAGAATCCAAGTAAATAATTTTCATAAACATATTTAAAGTATTGAAAAGACTAGAAATGCATTCTTCAAATTAAAAATCACAAAAATCAATTCTTGACTAACACAAATGGTTTAACTTTTTGGGACTTTAATTAGATTAAAACTAAATAAATAAAATACTAGAGCCAGAATCAGACAATAATAAATAAATACAATAATCAAGTAAAAGAGAGAATATAAATCATTTGGACTTGACAGATCTAAATTTCTCATCCTAACTTCTAATAAATAATTGGGCCTACCTAGACCATGAAATGTAGTCCAACTTCTATTGTTTCAAAACAAGGGTTTTGGGTTTTGGCCCCTTTGCCCAACAAAGGATTGCTAAGCTAATGGGCTCTTAAGGTCTTTCCATCCCTATATATCAGAAAGGTATTAGAAATAATTTTTGAATAAATATAACTCTAAAATAGCTTAAAAATATATGTTTTTTCTGAAGATAATTATTTCACATTGTTAAAAATTGAAGAAGCTCGATAATTAATTTATAATGTGGAGGGTCAAGATTGGGTGTCAATAGTTGTCGCTCATTTGGCATGGGTCGATGAAAGAGACCCGAGGCAAAGGAAGTTGACGAATCCAATTTTGACTGACCACGCTTTCGATTTTTGAAAGAAAAGTACGAACTTTAGAAAATTATGGTCGGAGGGTCTTTAGGTTTCTTACACACCTCAGGTTACATGAGAATTCAGGCCACTTATAGTTCAAGATGCTTGATTTTATGCACAATTTTGAAAAAATTCAAAAGCTATTTCAGAGTCAAATTATGGAGAGACCGAAAAGCTCAAAACTAGAATGGAAGAGGTTCGAGTACAGTCGAGTTTTCAACATGGAACTTGCCTACATATCCCAAATATAGGAATTGGACTGCTTGTAGTTCGACCCAATCGATTGAAAAGGAAATCTCTTGTGCTAAGATAACCTTTGGCTAAGGAAAACTGACAAGTAAATTGAGCATGAAAAAGAGGCTTGCAACTTAATAGTCATGAATATGGTGCACTTCACATCCATAAGTAAGAACTTACATAAATATAATTTTCAAAGCTCTTGGTATATGTTACTCATATGGGGAAAGAATGCTTCCAATGAGAGTTAAAATTATATGGATACAAAGCTAAAAGTGATGAATTCAAAGAAATACCCATAAGCCTTTTAACATGGGTGTGGTTCGATTATGGTGGAAGTCACTCGTACGCTCGTGTCTAAAGAGTTTGACATTTCTCTTCGGACTATGTTCCAGTTCTCTGCTAAGAAAAAGTTTCATAAGTTTTGCTGCATCTTACTTGATAATGTCCACACCTATAGTTTGTTAGAGAATTCATTATCCTAGATGCTCTCAACAAAATTGAGATAAAACTTGTTAAGTAGTAAGTGAAATGTAAATATAACTTGTGCAAACCTGGTTTAACATGTCATACTAAATGAGATGACAATCCAATAATAGATTAACATATCACACTAAAGGAGATAACAATCTAAGAATGTCACGCTGAAGGAGATGACGTTCCAATAATAAATGTGTCACACTGAAGGCGGTGACGCTCCAATAATGTAATGTGTCACATTGAAGGGTGTGTCGCTCCAATTTGTCACGTTGAAGGCAAGTGACTCTCAAAAATACATTAACTTGTAACACTGAAGGCAGTGACGCCTCAATTTGTCACGTTTAAGGTGAGTGACTCTCAAAAGACTTATACTTGTCACACTGAAGGCAATAATACTCCAATATGTCACAATGAAGGTGAGTGACTTTCCAAAATACATTAACTTGTCACTGAAGGCAGTGATGCTCTAATGTGTCACGTTGAAGGCAAGTGACTCTCCAAAATAGATAAACTTGTCACACTGAAGGCAGTGACGTTCTAATTTGTCACGTTGAAGGTGAGTGACTCTCAAAATACATTAACTTGTCACAATAAAGGTAGTAACGCTCCAATATGTCACGATGAAGGCGAGTGACTCTCTAAAATACATTAACTTGTCACAGTGAAGGCAATGACGCTCCAATTTGTCACGTTGAAGGTGAGTGACTCTCCAAAATAGATAAACTTGTCACACTGAAGGCAATGACGCTCCAATTTGTCACGTTGGAGGCGAGTGACTCTCCAAAATAATTAACTTGGCACACTGTAGGCAGTGACGCTCCAATTTGTCACATTGAAGGCGAGTGACTCTCCAAAATAAATTAGCTTATCACACTGAAGGCAGTGACACTCCAATTTATCATATTGAAGGCGAGTGACTTTCAAAAATAAATTAACTTGTCACACTGAAGTCAATGACGCTCTAATTTTTCATGTTGAAGGCTAGTGACTCTCCAAAAGTTGTCACACAAAAGGCAGTGAGACTCCAATTTAAATTTAGAATAAGTTGAAAGATGAAAAGTATCCCGCTTATTTTGGTCTAGGTGAAATCTTATCATCTTGTCTATTGTACCAAGTTATCTTATCTGTAACATTAAGAAAGTGTCTTATAAATCATAACAGAGCAATAAGAAGAAATTTAGGAAATGAATAGAGTAGTGAAAAAGTAAAAGTCATCTGAATCATGAGGGGACCACTGTAGGTCCAATGATGTCTTGCAATTTTAGTTCTTGCATCAAAAGAAAAACACTTAGTTTTGATAGACTAATCCATGTTGGTTTTGCCTTGCCATCTTGATGTTTGTTCACCATCTGATTTGCATATTGGATTCTTATTAAAGTGGAAGTTTGATGTAATTTTTGAGGGCCTTCCTCAAAACTTCTGCCCTGATTTAGAATGCCAAAGGAGTCTTAAATTTTTGTAATTTCCAAATGAGTTTTTAAGAGAACCTCAAAAATCTGCCCAGTTGCAACTTTAACGTGATTTCTCATTCTGACTTGTTAAAGAAAGTCTTCTTTGAAGGAATTTTGAGATCCTCTCAAAATTTTGCCCAGTTTTCATTGTAAAGAGGAATGAAAATCTTATGAGAATATGACTAAGCCAGTATGGCGCCTACGCGTCCCACTGAGATAGAAATTAGGTCAAACGTAGTTCCAATCATCAAATCAAATTGAGATTTTTTTGACAACGCGACCGAAGATGATGAAGGCCGCCTACGTATTCCACTAGGGAAATCAGGTCGAATATAGTTTACATGAAGTTATGAGTCTGTATAAACCTTCTTGAGACCGTGTAAAATATGAATATTCTACCAGGAATATTTGAAAATCGTTTTGCTTTGATGAAGTTAACAAGTTTGATTACCAACATAAATTAATTTCTCTTGTGTAAAGGAAAGAAAAATTCAGAAGGTGAAAGAGTTAGTCCATTAATCATAATAATTGATCAAAGCAACAAATAACATTTGTTTTGCCTAAATAGATTAATTCGAAATTCAAAGAATGAGGTATTCTAAAAGAAAGACTAAATAGACAAAATTTGATCTTTTAATCGATTAAAATGAATATATTATGTGATGTTCGTAAACTAACCATTTGAGACTTTTAAATGAGAATAATGATGTTCAAAAATTTTAATTTGAAAATGATGAGGTATTTGGTAATTCTGACTTATTTTGAGATGATTTTTTTTGAAGATAACAATGCCAACATGAATTTTTGTGATGACCCAATTGAAACATAAGGAGTTATTTTAAGTTTTTTAAACAATGGACTCAACGACTATTTCGAAGAGGCAAAATTTGAGTTTATATATACTGAAAATATTCTAGAACTTTGGAATGGAATGATGGACCGATCAGGTTTGAGGCAAAACATATGTATTTAGCACATAAGACAATAATATGAATGAAGCAAATTGATAACATTTAGCACATAAACAAAATATAATGCATTCTGACATGTATGTGACCATTTATGCCAAGGGTAGAACTAACATTTTGAAGGATGTATATACACCATTTGAAACATTCCATTGCCCCAAGAATATTACAATCTTTATAAATAAATTAAATGGAGATATATAATAGGGATGAAAGGGATATAAATAATCTGTCTCATGGAGGGGCACAAACATCTATATATAGATCTTTCTTCTTGAACTTCTCAGCAATACCAAATGTCTTCGGATGAAATAGTACCTCATGAAGAACCAACTTTGACGAAACTATTAAAATAAAATACAACCTCAAGGGACAATGATTCATCAAATAGCATAAATCTTTAAATTTTAAACACATAAACATGATCATCCAATTAGGTCGGGGGTCACTTTGGACTCAAGTTGGTTTGTTTATTGGGCCCAATATCCCTCAGATATTACGTCAACCTAGGCAAATGCTTAGAAATAAGAATTTGGTTTAGCTTTATCTTATATTTTCTAAGATTTGGCTTATTAGACAATACGTTTTCGAGTGGACAAGTCAGGTGAGAAGGCTATGCGGGACACGAAAAAAGATCCAGATACTCCGCGCATATGGCAACTCTCCTAAATTTTGAATTTTTTTAGAAGAAGTTTGCAGGTACGCAAACCACATCTCGCTTGTATGTGTGATAGTGTTAAGTTTTCAAAATTGGAGGAAGTATGAGTGGAATGACAGTTTATATTCGAATTAAATTGATAAAGCAAATAATGAAAGTAAAATTACTAAATATTACAAATAGAATAGTTAGTCAAACAACCTAATCTAATAGTTAGAACTTAATTAATTCCCCAGCAGAGTCGCCATTTCTATTAATCGTGAAAAATGGCTTTTCTTAAAGAGAAAAATCGATTTAAAAACTTAATTAATTTAAGAGAAAACCAATTTTTTCAAAAAAGAATAAAGAAAATAGAGTCGCCATTTAATTTTTTACAGAAATTAAGAAAACTTAAAATAATTTTAAGACCCTAACAGAAAATGTCCTAAAATTTCAGAGAAATGAATAAGGGTTTTTATTATTATTTTAAGAAGGTATTAACACTTAAAATAGCCACTAACACGCGATTATCCGATGATTTGAAAATTATTCGACTAACTTTTGACAAGATAAATATCTAAAATAAAACTTGAAAAAATCTAAGTAAAGAATTTTCACGAACATATTTGAAGTATTGAAAAGACTTAGAAATGCATTCTTCGAATTAAAAATCACAAAAATTAATTTTTGACTAACACAAATGGTTTGACTTTTGGGAACTTTAATTAGATTTAAACTAAATAAATAAAATATTAGATTTAGAATCAGGAAATAATAAATAAATAAAACAATCAAGTAAAAGAGGAAGAATATAAATCATTTGGACTTGACAGACACAAATTTCCTATCGTAAATTCTAATAAATAGTTGGACTTGACTGATACATAAAATGTAGGTCAACTACTGTTGTTTCAAAATATGGGCTTTCGCACCTTTGCCCAGCAAAGGATTGATGAGATAATGGGCTCTTAAGCTCTTTCTGCCCCTGTATATCAGAAAGGTATATACATTATACATTAGTGTATATGTCCTTTCTTCCACCTGTATTTCAAAAATTTTAGCTAGCTTGAACCATTCCTATTGAAGACTCAATTTTTTTGCCTATTTTTAATATTACATAATTGTATACATGATGTATATCAATGTATACGGTGATGTTTTAGAACCCAAAAAATTGCAATGCAACTTTTCTATCATATAAAATGACCCAAGGCGACCCTAGATTCGAGGATGTAGTCCAATATGGACACGAATGGAGGATTTCATGCACAAAAAATAAACAAAATGAATTATCACGCCCCAAAGTCCTGTTAGGGCGGACTAGCACCTGATGACGATAAGGCGTAGGAGAACCAACCTGTAACTATGTGCTTTCTATACATACTATAAGGGTTTTCTGCATTTAATATGCCTTTAAGAAGATAAACAGTGATAACAAGTCAAAAAGGGAGTGCATATGACTAGGCTATTAGGGCCACGATATTTAAAGCACGAGTCATGACCAAACTTTACTTTACATAGTCTACAAAGCATTTAAATAAAGAAAAACATCTGATAAGGGTCAGGACAGGCCCTGCCTCAACAAACTGTGCAATCAAAATATGTAACCTCTATACAAAGCCCTGAAGCAACCTCGAGCTTGGTGACAACAACTGAATATCTTGTACTTTTATTGGGGAGATCTACTAGCACCTGTATCTGCAACATGAAATGCAGGTCCCCTATAAGGGATGTCAGTACGAGATAATATACTGAGTATGTAAGGAAGGAAACACTGTATATGATATAAAAACTCGAGTGAAACTATATACTGGTGTAGCATAAAAGACCACCTTTAGTTATATTGTGGGATCGTGTACTTATGTGCTTTACATTGATTTACTTTTAGAGTAGAATCTGTACTATAAAATCTGTGCACATCTATAATACAAATGACCAACTGATAAGTGGTGAACTGTATAGGGTTCGTCCCTAGCTAGGTTATACTCAACCCCTCGGGCTACCCCCTTTTGATAGGATCGTCCCTGGTTTGGTTATACTCAACCCCTTTGGGCTACCACCTATCAGAAACTATATACTGTATCTTTCAATTATCTTTGAGATAATTCTTTTGGTGGCCATAATATTGGAGCTGTAGGACTGGATAGGTAACATGTGATATGTGGATAATCACATAAGATAACACGACAATGAAAAGAGTACGTTACATAAATAATAAAATGTATATTAATTGGAACAACTTGTGAACTTTATTTAGTAACAAGAACTCATATAACTTGGTATCCAAGCATGTATGCAGTTCTAAAGGTATCATGTATGGAATCATATGAATATGTACAAGAGTGGAGACACGGTTAATAGTTGTGTCGGAGCTGGTGAATACCTTTATATACCAAGGAGATATCTATATTTCATGCCAAGTGATATGAAATCAAATAAACTTACATACTTAGTACATTATCTCATACTGATGTCCCTTACGGGGGACCTGCATTTCATGTTGCAGGCACAGGTGCTAGTAGATCTCAAAAGTAGAAGTACAGGATATTTAGCTACTATCACCAAGCTCCAGGTTGCTTCGGGGCTTTGTATATGTCGAGAGATTACGTACTTCGATTGTATAGTTTGTTAAGGCAGGGCCTGTCCTGACCCTTATCAGATGTTTTTCTTTATTTAGAGGCTTTGTAGACTATGTAAAGCACAGTGAAGTCATGTCTTGCACTTTAGACAGCGTGGCCCCAACGACCTAGTCACATGCATTTCCTTTTGGCTTGTTATCACTATTTATCTACTTAAAGGCATGTTAAAAGTAGAAAACCCTTATAATATGTATAGAAAGCATATAGATACCGGCACCCATTGCCGATAAGGCTCGGGAGAACCAACCTTACAATGTACATCCTATACGCATTATAAAGGGTTTCTACCTTTAACATGCCTTTAAGTAGATAAATAGTGATAACAAGCCAAAAGAAAATGCATGTGACTAGGCCATTGGGGCCACGCTGTCTAAAGTGTGAGACATGACTTCACTATGCTTTACATAGTCTACAGAGCCTCTAAATAAACAAAACAATAAAGTGCTTGAATCTCGTGTTAATGGGCTATATGTGCATTTAACTCTTAAGAGGGTCACGTGTATACATGTTTTGTGTCAAATTGAGAAGATTATGGCCTTATAATGAATTAAGAGAATTGAGGTGCTTGTAGGACTTAGAAGCTAGCAGGTGAGTCACCTACTTGATTAGCTTAAATCGCTAACTAAACGAAGATGAGGCTTGACATCAAAATTGTTCAAGTTCGATTATGAATAAAGTCCGTGTTAAGGGTGTAACTTTGGACCATGATTTAGTATCATAAATGGGATACATTTAAAGCCCAAGAAGTATAATAAAAAGCGTCCAAAGACATCACAATACACTTATCAAATTGGGCCCAAAACTAAGTAAGTGAAAGTTGCAAAGTAGGCAGCCCAAGTCCGTCAAGTTGGTGATCCAAAAAGGCCTAAGTTTAAGGGCCAAGATGGTGGGTAAGCAACTTGATAATGTGTGTTATTATATAGTCAAAATGTCATGGGAAGTTCGGCATAATAGCTCTATATAAAGAGCTCCAAAGCAGCTCCACAATTCATTGTTCACTTGAACTAAAAAAAAAACAGATTTGTCTTCAAAGTTCTCTCAAATTTTCTTCACCATGTAAAGCAGCTAAACAACTCTCCTAGGGCTCTTGTAGAAGCCCTACACCTTGAAATAAGTGTTAAGTAAGTTTATACATGTGCTCACTATGATTTTCTTATGAAAACAAGGAAGAGATGCTAGTTACACTTGCTGAAATCTACTGGACAGGTTCTGTGCAGAAAGTTGTTGCACCTTTTCCTTTTATTTTGGTGATTTCTCTATGGTTTTAAGTTATATTATGAAAAGAACTTGGTACAATTGATATGGGTTAAGTTATAAACATCACCCTAAGGTTGCTGCCCTGGTTTTGGTTTCATTTAACAAGCGCGTTTTATCGAGTTATCTTAACCATCGTGTTGATTGGAACTTGCGAGCTGTTGTGTGTAAAACTATTAGCTCACGTCCCTCATGACTTCTTAAGTTCTCTTATCAGACTTTTTGGGGTCTGTTTATATGTGTAAATGTTGCTGGAATAGTTTGGTTAAAGTTGGAATAGGTTGGAGTTGTCAACGTCGAAATATAGCAAAGGAAGGTAACGATATGTTGTCCGTCTTTAGATTGTGTGGAATTATGGTGTGTTGTGCTTTATGGGCCATTTAAGGCTGTTATGGACTTAAACTAGTCTGTACATTATGTGTACATACTAATGTGTATTAAAAAATATGACTAGGGGCAGAAAGATTAAATGAATATACCTGGGTTTATGAACACCCGCTAGCTGCCCACGTATTATTTTCGTATGTGATTGGGATGCCAAGGTGTGTCTATTGGCTATTAATGCTAGTTTTATCCTCTATTATGTGGTATATAAGTATTTGGAGGAAGGTAAGGTTATCTTGAGATAGTAAAGCGGTCATACAACGAGGTATGTAAGGTTACTTGAATTCGTATCACTTGGCATAAAATATAGATCTCTCCTTATTA
>JAOTQJ010003440.1:0-18749 GCA_025642045.1 Solanum sejunctum | reverse complement strand
TAAACAATCCATATTAGGTGCATAAGTAAATTTACTTACCTTCAAGGTCAAGATTTAAATCTTCTTTAGGGACCCTTTTAAGGTTGTAAAGCTTGTCTTTCACCTTTTTAAACGAGAGCAAACAAACACCAAGAAAGCAGAATTTGTTTTTGTCTATGTTGAAATGAATTTTGTGTGCTGTTCTTATCCCTTTTTAAAGGCCTAGCTTGGCCGACTTACTCTTGACTTTTTGACCATCTTAAGATACATATTAGTAAGCTTCTTATACAACAGCTTGGCCCTTGTACTTGGGCCTAAATGGGTCACCAATTTGATGGGCTCGGGCTGCCCATTTTCTAAATTTTCTTTCACTTAGTTTTGGGCCCAATTTGTTAAGTGTGTTGTGATATTTTTGGGCCCGTTTTTTCTATACTTTTTTGGCTAAAAATTTAGCCCATTTATGATACTAAAAGATGATCTAAATTTACACCCTTAATACAAAATTTATTCACAACCGAACTTGGATAAATTCGACGTCGAGCCTCGTCTCTGTTTAACTACCAAATTTAAGCTAAGCAAGTAGGTGACTTACCTACTTGCATATTAAGTCCTACAAGCATCTCAATTCTCTCACTTTATTTTAATGTCTTAATCACCTCAACATGACTTAGAACTTATTTACACTTGACCTTCTTCAGCATTAGACATGTAAATCTCCTATTAAAGTGAGATTCAAGCATATTTAAAATTGGCGCTCATTTGACCAAACCATCTCATGTTTCATTTTCATTGTACTAGTATTGTAATGTGTGGGGTGTTACAGTGGGATCAAGGTTTTGCTTAGCCTTAACCTCCCCAATCAAAGAAGATTTTGGACCCATGAAACATTATTTCACCATATTTTTGGACTCACTCAATTTCACTCCCAATCTAGCCAACCTGTGAACAACTTTAGCCAACTCCTTTTTTCCATCATTTTCAAGATGAGATACACTACCCATGGAAAATCTACTAAGGATGTTGGCCATCATATTGGCCTTTCCAGGCTAATACTTCACACTCATGTTATAACCTTTGAGTAACTCTAACCACCTTTATTGCCTCAAATTGAGATCCTTTTGGGTGAGACATGTTGGAGGCTCTTGTGGTTGGTAAAGACATCCACATGAACTCCATGCAAGTAATGTCGCCAAATCTTCAAGGCAAATACCACCGCCGCAAGCTCAAGATTATAGTTTGTGTAATTCTTCTCATTCACTTTCAATTGCCTTGAAACATAGACAATCACCTTAACTTTTTGCATTAACCCACAACCCAACCCAATCCTTGATGCATGACAATACATGCCGAACCCATCATTTTCCTCTAGTAATGTCAATATTGGGGATGAAGTCAATCAGTCCTTTAAGGTTTCAAAACTTTTCTTACACTCATCCATCCACACAAACTTAGCTTTCATTTGAGTCAACTTGGCAAGTAGGGACAAAATAGTAGAGAAATCTTGTACGGACCTTCTATAGTAATCAACTAGACCTAAGAAACTCCTTATATCAGTAGGAGTCAATGACCTTGGCCAATTTCTCACCATTTTAGTCTTCTTAGGATCAACTTTGATACACTTACTAGATACCACAAACCCAAGGAAGGCAACCTTTTCTAGCCAAAACTCGCATTTATCAAATTTTTCAAAACACATTTGATCCCTTAGTGTTTGCAATACCACCCTCAAGTGTTCCATCTGCTCTTGCTCACTTGGAAGTAGATAAGGATGTGATGATGAACACTATAATGAACATGTAGAGGTAGGGATTGAACACTCTATTCATATGGTCCATAAATATCGTCGATACATTGGTGAACCAAATGACATCACCACAAACTCAAATTGACCATACTTATTTTGAGAAGCCATCATAGGAATGTTACTTTCTCTCACCCTCAATTAGTGATAATCGGATCTCAAGTCAACTTTGGAGAAGTGCATAGCCCTTTACAATTGATCAAATAAATCATCTATTTTTAGAAAGGGATATTTATTCTTGAAGGTGACCTTATTAAGTTGTCAATAGTCAATGCACATGTGGAGAGGCCTATCCTTTTTTTTACAAATAAAATCGAGACACCCCATGGAGAACGGCTAGGTTTAATGAAACCCTTCTACAATAAATCTCTTAATTGCTCTTTTAGATCCTTCAACTTTGAAGGATCCATTCTAGGTGTAGGGGTTGAGATTGGTTGAGTATCGAGTAAGAGGTATATACCAAATTCTATTTCCCTTTTGGGAGGAATACCCAGTAACTCATCCAGAAAAAACTCATTTACAACAAGGACCGATTCAAGAGAAGGAACCTTAGAACTGACATCTTTGACTCTTACTAAATGAAAGATGCACCCATTGAAAATCATTGTACATGCCTTTAAGAAGGAAAAGAATTGACCCCTATATG
This sequence comes from Solanum sejunctum, assembly GCA_025642045.1. Classification (NCBI taxonomy): domain Eukaryota; kingdom Viridiplantae; phylum Streptophyta; class Magnoliopsida; order Solanales; family Solanaceae; genus Solanum; species Solanum sejunctum. The sequence continues at coordinate 16,323 of JAOTQJ010003440.1, read as the reverse complement.
AAGACTTAATACTCTCCTAATATGTTTTCAAAATACATTACTTTTAATGCTTAAAACTTGAAATTTTGTGTGTTCTCAAAGTGATGTTAGTAGATTTGATGTGTTTTTATGTTTGTTTTGTAGTATTATAGGGTTGTCAAAATTTTGGGGCTAATTATGCAAAATTTTCTAAAGCAGATGGTTTACGAGACCTTTTACGGGCTATAGATATGGTTTCATGTATAATTCTGGTGAAGGGTGATTTTTTTGATATTAAGTCTACGAACATGCAAAAGAGCCGTAGAAGAATTTATGAGCTGTAGACTTGGAGTCGTACCCTGAGGATCAGAAAGTATGAAATTGCTGAAAACTTATCAGATGAAACCCCCATATGAGCCATAGAAGGGTGTCATAGAAGTCAGCCCCAAAATTGAAGAAGCAATCCATGAAAGCCCGATTACGGGTTGTAAAACATTATACGGCCCGTAGAAGCTGTCATAGAGTCTACCTACCTAATTCTTCTAATCTATTTTGATTTTGTATTTGAAGTCTATAAATAAGTTTTTTAGGTTATTTTTCATAAAGAACGTGACAGAATAGTAGAAAACAATAGAGAGCTTGAGAGAAAAACTTGTAAAACTTTATTTTGTCTTTTAATTTTAATCTTGTGATTCTTGGTGAAGAGTTTGGATTCCTTGTGCTTAATTCTCTTGTGTATGTGCTCAATTATGTTATTCAAATTCATAAGTCTTGCATCTATACTGATCATAAGTAGTAAATCCACAATTAGGATTGTGGAAACCATGAAGAACTAATAAAGTAAAACTCAATAATTCATAATTCTTGAAAGTGAGCATGCATGTATTAATTAATTCTCTTTGGTTTGAATGCTTTTAACAATTGACATGTTAGAGCTCGCCTAGTATTATTGACTAGATCAAGGTAGTAATGAATAAAAAGATTAATTAATAAGATTCGATTGATGTTTCTCGTCTAATCAACCGAATTGAGCCAAGGGAGGTTATACCAGAATAATAGGTATGGTTTACTAATGTCACACTATGGATATGGAGCAAATCATATATGAAATTCAGCTCTCTCCTGGGCCAAAGGATTTGGTGAACTTAACTTATCATTTTGCATGCTACCTGAAAAAAATTGATTATCTAGTAATATTGAGTTAGGGAATCATAGGAAACACAATAGCCTAGTTACCCTTCATACTAATTTAACACTTGTCTTAGTCTAGTCTTAATTTTTATAGTTGTTACAACCCCCCCTCCCCCATCTTTTGGGGAGATAAGCAGGTTAATCAACCCGAATTCTTCTAAGTCTACCATATTCCCTGTGGGATCGAATCTAACCTTGATTAGGTTATATATATTGACAACAACCACTTTAGCCTAAAAAAGGAGGTGTAGCTTGGGCAACATCACCTCCCACTCAAGAATTGGCTCATTTTGGAATTAGAACTGGACCCTATGGGTTCTATAATCAATGGAAGCATAGGAAGCATGCAATCAATCCATCCCAAGAATCACATCAAAGTCTACCATGGAAAGCTTAACTAAGTCGCAAAAGACCATTTTATGCAAGATAGAAATAAGATAACTCTTATAGACTCTTTGGGCTATAATAGACTCTCCTACGGGGTTACTTACCTCATAGGGCTCATGGAGGACTTGGGGACATACGTGAAACTTATTAGCAATGAATGGGCTTACAAATAACAAATTCGCTACCAAATATAAAAGATTATATGCATTATAATAACAAACCCTTAACATACCAATGAAAATATCCAGGACCTCTTCGACCTCTTGGCGACCATGAAAAGCATAGAACCGGTTGGTCCTTTTGTAACACCCCTCAAGTTTATAGGCTTAGGAAATTGGAAATTAAGATTTTTGCTAACAGCTTAATCTTATGACCCACTCTATGACCCATAGATGCATCCATAGATCATAGGTACACACGTGGAAAGAGTCCAATGAAATTGAAAAATTGAAGAAATTTTGGAAGTTAACTTACGATTTAGCAGACAGACAATATAAAGAACCATGGTTCATTAATATGTCTCTAGGTAAAGGCCTTGAGAAATCAAATTTTTTTTCTAAATGTAGGGTCTCGCTATGAAGGGTTCTACGACCCATAAGTTCATCCATATGCCATGCTGAATGCTCATGGGTCAGAAACTACAATTTCAGTAGCTCATCTTTTGTGACACCTAGTTCCATGAGTCAATGTACAAATCATAGGTACTTCTATGGCCCATAAGAGGGGTTTCATGGACAATTTTGTTAATTTTTAATGAAGGGTATTTTTGACTTTTTTGATTCATGTAAGTCCTAAACTATGTCATTTTGGCTACTCTAACTATCCTAACCGACTTAACATCTATAATGTCCTATTCCTAACTCATTTAAAGCTTTTAATTTCTACATTTCTTTCAAGGGTTCACAAAATTTCTCTCTCTAAGTCAACGGTCGCATTGAAGCTTAAACTCGAAGGTTTGACTAAGGATTTTCAGATTTTTTTCTCCAATTCTAAAGATTCTACTTAAGATATGTAGGGCTTCATTCATAGATTAGTTTCATCCATGAAGCCAATCCAGTACTTTTGTTTTTATCGAAAATTCATGATGATTTCATATGGACTTTAAAGCAATAATTCCTAATACATGTACTATGACTCCTATATGAAGATTTTATCTAATTGTTCTTGAATTTGATGAATTTCATAATGTATATGATTTTCAAGCAAAAGTATGTGATTTCAAAGTATGCATGATTAGGGCTTAATGATTTGATGTAGGTTCCCTTGTTAATGATCTAATTCGATTTTAATTGCATACTTTCTCTAAGAATTCTACTCAATTGCATAATTTTGACTCAAATATCTATGAGCCCACACTTAGAGCTAGTCTTCTATGATAAAGCTATGTATTCCTATGTCTATGATCTCAAGTATGAACAGCATATTTTAAATAATGATATTATTACCATGATGATGTTATGATAAAGAAAGTGATGAAAATCCTAACGTTTATGATGATGTTAAGGTAGGAATGTCTACCCACCTTATGATGAAAGCAAATAGATGGACTATTCTTATGACATGATGTTTCATGAAAGACTATAATGGATATTTTAAATGCTATGAAAGTATAATTTTAAATGAATTATGACTTATGTTAAAAGTTAGGTATATTCATGATTTATATATTCTGTGGGATATGATTTAGCACAGAGTGGGCTTCTGTAGACACCATGGTCCCATAACTATTGGATCTTCATATTTTAGGCCTTAACGGTATGCTATTGGATCAAATTAGCTTAATAATGGACACTCACCATGCTAGAATAGAGCCTAAAGGGTGGGGTCAAATGATGTTTCTCATCATGCTAGGATAGAGCCTATAGGGATGAGAATCGAGTTTTCCTTGACAAAGTAGAATCCTCTTAGCTCGATGTAGAGTGAACATTGAGATTCTATGTAATCACCTGCATAGTCTTATAATGTTAGTTATGGTCTTATTCCCAGATATGTATGCTAAGGTTAAAGAATGGATTATGATGTTTTTTCTCATGATTTTTAAATTGCATCCTTACATATTGTGTCCTTATCCTATTGATTATGATTATGCATATTGATATTATTGTGATGTACTTTCTTTCATGGCATACCTTCAAAGTTAGTGCATTTTATGTGCTAATGCATATATCTTTGCCTTCTTGATCCACCCATATAGGGATAGACAACGAAAAGATTGTTTGATTTTATGGCTAGTAGATTCGGATTCTTGAGATTTAAGACATGTTGATGAGTTCCCATGCCTCAGGAATAAGTCCTATGATGTTTCTTTTATGCTGAGACATTATCACTTTTATTATTTGATGTATGTCTTGAGGGTGAGCTAGTGAGCTATGTGCTAATCCCACCAGGATCTATGATGTACATGCATAATTTAGACTTTAATAGATTGATGTATATTTTCTTTTGGGAACTATGACACTCTTAAATTTTATGTACTTCGCTTGCTAATTCTCTTGTATGCTTATTTTACCTTATGAATGCTTACGATATAAACATAAGGCTTGGATGGGGTACCTTTGGGTGTCATATTTGCTGTGTCATGGCTAGGCTCTAGGTCCGGGTGTAACACCTTTTGACGCCTTGAACTTCCTCGCCTTGGCCTTAGGGCCTTGTGTCGCCGCTTCTATAATATCTAGCATGATGGTCGGGATTTCTACATTTTAAGCAAGCATTGGACCCGACTAGACATTCTCCTTTATGGAATCTTTTGTACTTGGGGCAACTTGGGCTATGGGGCTTAGGAGCAACCCCTTTGTCCTTTGTAGTTCGAGGAGTAGGAGTGTTGGTGGATCTTTGACCATCTTGCCTTTGGCCACCTTGAAACTTGTGGCCACCACTTCTTTGGTAAAATTAGCTCCCACCATCAACTCGAGCCCTCTTGGACTCCCTTGACCTCTCTCAGAGCTTCTCCTCTTGAATTTGCTTTGTATACATCATCAAACTAGAGACATCCATCTACTTAACTAGCATGAACATCTTACAATCCTTGGAAACCAACTCAGAGAGGACATAGATAAACTTGCTCATATGAGCCCTCGGATCTGAGACCATAAATGGAACGTACTTTGATAGCTTTATGAATTTGAGGGCATACTACCTCATGCTAATGGTCCCTTACTTAAGGTTGATAAACTCTTGGACCTTCACCTCCCTAAGCTCAAATGGGAAGAATTGGTCCAAGAAAGCACACTTTAACTCATCCCAAATGATAGGAACCACTTTTTGGCTCCTCTTGTCTGTCAATTGTTCATACAAAATCTTGGAGACCCCTTTAAGTTGGTATGCTACCAACTTAACTTTCTGCTCTGACAGAATGCCTATCACTGCAACTACTCAATAAGCCTCCTCAATGAAATCAATGGGGTCCTCCTCCATCTTAGACCCATGAAATTTTGGTGGGTTCATCAGCATGAAGTCACATACTCTAGCGGCCGGACTAGGCACTTGGGGAGGAATGACTATCTCCCGATTAGCTAGATTGGCCAATGCTTGGGCCAGCAAAGTAAAAGTGGCTAGAAACTCTGTATAAGAAACTCCATCGTCTTACTGGAGTAGAGGAACTTATTATTCGGGAGTTCCTCGCTGTAAAGGAGCACTTCGTGGCGGCATGATCTAAAAAAACAAAAAGTCCATCATTAGTTAATCGAAAACCTTATTCAACTTTAAGGAGTGATATGAATAAGAAATAAGGCAAAGCTTTCTTAAACCATCTCATAGCCTCTCACTCAAGATAATGACACGCTTCACATTCTTGAACGAGACTCTATGCTACAGGGTATGCATGGATATCCGAGGAATATTATAAAACTTTGTGCTCTAATGCCAAGTTTGTAATGACTTGACCTAAGGGCCTAGTCATTACACGACAAATGAGATACCTGAAGGAACCTCACCCAAGCCATCCCAAGCATCTTAAGCATTCATAGGCATTTAATTAGAACTTTTATGAAAAAAAAGGGAAGAGGGACTACGGGCCTTTTTAAAGTAATGAAGCAACATTAGAAATCAATATGATAACCAGTATTCTTTGTCCAAAAGCATACCAACTAATACATTGATGGACGAAACCAGTAACTGTCAGTCTCCATCAAATAGAAAAGACTCCATAATTATGCAAGATAGAAGCAAATGCCTCAAAAGAGCCATAAATACATTTCTGAAAGATACTAGTACAAGCTAGAAAGAAAATAGTACAGTCCCGAACTAAGGAGTCACCACAAATATGAGCCGGTGGAGGAGTGTCAATTCCTACATAGTTAAATCATGTAGGCAAAATATGTGTTAGTACGTTAGAATATACTAAGTATGTGAGATACAATGCATATATGAAATTATAACGTCATCATTCATAATTATAACATATAAGCACATATGACATGAATGATATGTAAAGTGAGTTTAAGCATGCACAAGAAATATAGCTCAATATAAATAAGAATCAATGCATGAGAAAATCATATATAATGGAAAGCATATCATAGGATGATAAACTTGTCGTAGAAGACCTTAACCGACATATAAGATCATGTGATCTACTACATCGAATCCAACATAGCCCCCTATGTTAGCACGGGGTGACAACTTGCTAGGTGGAACTATGTCAACTTCGCATGCATCTTAATAACATATATGGCTTACGTGGATCTACCAACCTAGCCTACAAGGGCTCCCATGGTGGCACATAGTTAGGGAGTTTAAGATTTAGCTTTAATAGAGCATGCCTCAACTAACATAATAAATCCCAATCTCAAGTCCACTCGGTGATAAGTCATCCCATGAAATCTTTAAAATATAACTTAGAATCATAAGTAGCAATCATAGGAGTAGCTCAAACTTTAAGAGCCAACAAGTGAAATTGTCCTTTCATATTGGGGACCATTCTTAAATATATTTAGCGCAATTATAAATCATGCTTATATATTTGACAAATTATTACTTTAAAACTAAACTTTAACTCATAATCATCATAGATCATACAAAGCATTACTTAAAACTGAGTGGGCTAAGCTTTTTAAATGGAACAATAATAAATTATATAAAACTTGAGAAAATTTCTCTTTTTAAGGGTTATAAAAATGCCTACACTACATTGCTATAAAAACTCATCATTTGAGTCATCATCAATAGCTCAAAAGATGCATATACTTAGTGAAACATCATAGAATATCACGAATAACATTTAATAACTTGAAACATCATGAAATCATTATAATCATGCATAATATCTTATAGAAAATTAAAGAAAAGATAAAATACTTAAAAAAGAATTTTATGGTCGAAGGGTACCCATAATCAGCTTATATACCTTAAGAGAACTTGGGAGAATCGAAGCTTGAACCTTTGAGATGAACACAAAAACCTAGATCTTGCCTTGCCCTATTCTTGAGAGAGTTTTGCCTTAGGAAAAATTTAGAGTGGAAGAATGAGAGGTTGAATGAGAGACCTAGGGCTTTAAGGCTGGTTTAGGGTCCCTTTTTCGATCCCAAAATGATAGGGTTTAGGAATAGAAATGATAGAATTGACCAAACTGCCTCTTATTAAAACTGTCGGATTTAACTTATGAAACCTCGTTTATGGGCCGTAAGTCTTGTTCGTCTTGTAATATATTTGAAATCCATAAAACTAATTTTCCTGAACTCAAAACAACAAAAGCTTATTATGGGTTGTGTAATATCTTCTGAGTCATAGTTGGACTCATAAAGTCCTTTCACACTTATCTATTTCTCTTATTTTCCTGGTCTCATTCCATAAAGCACTCTACATGCCATACAATAATTCATAGGTCGTGCTGGTAACATATATAGGTTGCCTTCTAGCAAACTTCAAATTATCGTTATGTCTGATAGTCTTACTTACGACCCTATATACAAATCATAATATATCCTGTGGGTAGTCACTTAGTCCGTGGGTTACCCCACACTAGAAAACTTTTTTCCTTTCCTGAATTTTATGTTTGAGGACCAAACCTATGGACTGTATAATCACTTACAGGCTGTAAGTTACCCTTGTAAACTTGACTGCAAGTCATTTTTCAAGCCAACTTTTTGCACTCTTAGGCTTCTAAACTGGGGATCATTACAATTACCATGCATGATAATGATGATTTCATGATATTTATGATACTACATGTTTTCAATGTTACCATTGATGTTCTACTAATTATCTTCATGTGTTTTAAGTTGATGATTATGACCCCAATGATGTGGGTTTGATTGGTGAAGTGTGAGCCATTTTGCATGTTTGAATAAACATATTTTTCCATGATTATGCATGATTTCATGATTTATGAATATTTTACTCATGATTTATGAATATTTTATGCATGAAATAGCCCACAAAGTTTCAAGTTAAGTCTTGCATGATGTATGATAAATATTAGTTCATAAAATAAAGGTTTTAAGCTGATGACTTTTGAAAGATATAAGCATGTTGATAATACCCCATAAGATGTTTATGATAATCCCCAAGATGGAAGGACAATTCTCACATGGTGGTACTTAAGCTCGAGCTAGTCTTGAGATTACTACTTATGAATGTCATAATTTGACTAAGCTTATTTTATAAATATTTCATTGGATGACTTAGCATTGAATAAGGCATTGAGGTGGGGTTCATTAATGGAACCCTAGAAGCAACCCTTTGCCTATTAACTATGTTCCGCCATAGGAGCCCTTATAGGCTAGGCTAGTGGATCCACGTAGGCCAAAAATATTATATGATGATGCATGCGAAGTGATAGAGTTCCACTCGATAAATGGTCTCCCTATGCAAACGTATGGGGTTATGTTGGATTTCATATAGTAGCTCACATGAACTTATATGTCGATTGTAGTTCATTATCATGATCCAAGCCTAGGGCCTAGACGTGATCGGTGAATGGAGAACCTGAAAGAACCCCAAACAAGCCTCGTAGCATATCATTACATATCCTTGGTCGTAAAAGCAATAAAATATAATATTAAGAGCTAGGCATAACAAGGAAAATGGGACCGAGGGTAAACTTCCATATCATAACATCAATAACAAGAGAATCAAGAGTCATAACATAGATATATGACATGTATGATTGTAAAACATGCTTATATAGGACATAACATATGTGTAAGAAGAACCATTAAACTATTGGTAGATATCACACTCTATCAACCTTGGTGATTGAGGTACAAACCCCGTCAATAGGTTGGTGGATCGTCACACCTTACCACCCGTGGTGCCGGAGTACAAACCCCTTAATAGGTTTGATGGGTAAAAACCCCAAAAAAGGTTAGTGGATCATCTCACCCTAATACTCACAACTCTAGAATATAAACACCCTGATATGTTGATGAGTACAAACCCCAATAAGGTTACCCGACGTGCAACCCCCGAGTAGGGCACTGTCACATTTCAGCACTACATATAGATAGCCATATATATGCATTAATTTCATCATCATTTCATCATCATATCATCACCATATAGTCTTTCAGCTCATAAGACATGAGTTGGACCTTCAATTCCTGAAGAAACCATACCCAAACATTTTATCAAACACTTAGAGGGTGGTAGTACTAGTGTAAAACCATGCAATTCAAGAGTAAAATCATGCTAGAAAATTCAAATGTAAAACCTTCAATAGATACTTGGTAACACTCTCAAGCAATATACATCAAAATCCTCCATCAAATCTTACAATAGACTTTGGTTTCATAGCTCAAAACATAGCAAAACAGTTACAATTTCATAAGCCCCAACATAGTGTGCGGTGGTTTTCATAATAAGATAGACCCAATTGTAAATCAACTTTAAATTATGAAATTAGAGTAAAAGAAAGCTTGGGTATCATGGGTAAAAGAAACCCATGAAAGAAACCCACATACCTTATTGGAGATAGAGACTTGAAGTTTGAGAGGAAATTCTTAGATCCATAGAGGGTTTTGAGATATGAATTTAGGAGTAAAATATTTGATTAAGTGTTTGAATGAGCATTGGAGAATATTTTAAATGATATGAGGCTGAAAAATAGGTAATTATAGGTATTTTTATGTTTGGGAACACTTAGGCTTAAGAGTTAAAAGTCTTGGACCGAAGTCAAAACTCAACCAAAAGTAACACTAGTGCATGCCTTTGGCACATCGCGCCAGGGGCGCGAAAAGCTCTTTGAAAATGCATTTTGGAAAAATTAAAATTGCTAATTATTTGCTCTTAAATAAGGGCTAAATTCATATTCCACTCAAAATGATCCCCTGAACAAGAACAAGAAGTTTGATTTTCGATATTGCGCATGAATTTTGAGATATTTGGAAATTATGATTTTGGACTCCTCCGAAGCATATTTTCGGGCACTTTTTGGGGTCGTTACAATATCTCTCCCTTGGGAACATTCATCCCTGAATGTCAAAGATACGTGTATGAGAGACACTACATGACAATTTCAGCCCACATAGAGATACAATAATGCACTTAAACATTATCTCAAAAATCTCATTATAAGTGTAAAATCATCATGAACTTGTCAATTTAAACATGAACATAAACAATGACATGAGGCCTGAAATTAAGACTTGAATCACTTAAAAGGCTTAGATCAATACCATAAGCTTGAGTGGAGTGGAAAAAGGTAAGGATATCACTTTTGTATGTCCGCTTCGGCCTCCCAAGTAGCACTCTTAACTTGTTAATTCCTCCAAAGGACCTTAATGAAAACCGCCTCTTTATTTCTCGACCTCTTCACTTGCCTATCCAAAATCTGAAATGGAACCTCTTCATATGTCAAATTATCTTCAACCATACCCACACCATAAGAGGCACAATGGCATTTGGATCACCTGCACATTTTCTCAACATAGACACATGAAACACCAGATGAACCAAATCCATCCCATTAGGCAATTCCAACTCATAAGTTACATTGCCAGTTCTCCTTATTACCCTATAAGGACCCATATATCTTGGGATGAACTTGCCATTCTTACCAAAATGGACCATACCCTTTATGAGTGACAACTTCAAATAGACTCGATCATGAACTTTGAATTCAAGATCCCTCCTCCTCACATCGGCATAGGACTTTTGGCAATTTTGGGCCATCTTCAACCTCTATCTAATCATCCAAACCTTCTCAAGAGCCTCTATAACCAAATCTGGTCCTAACAAGGCCACCGAACCAAAATTAAACAATCCCACTAGTGATATACAACGTCTATCATAGAGAACCTCAAAAGGAGCCATACCAATGCTAGAATGATAACTATTGTTGTAGGAAAACTCAATCAACAGAAGATGACCATACCAACTATCCTTAAGCTCCAATACACAAGCACTAAGCATATCCTCAAAGGTTTGACTGATTCTCTTAGCTTGGCCATCTATTTGAGGGTGGAAGGCCGTAGAAAGCTTAACTCTAGTACCAAGCCCCCTTTGGAAGGACCTCCAAAAATGTGAGGTAAATTGAGAGCCACGATTTGATATGATGGACAAAGGAACCCCATACAACCTAACCAAGTTATGAATGTACAATTTTGCATAATCTTCAGCCCTATATGTGGTCTTAACTGATAGAAAGTGACCTAATTTTGTCATACTATCAACCACAACCCAAATGGAATGAAAACCCTTTCTAGTCTTGGGAAACCCAACCACAAAATTCATATTTATCTCTTTCCACTTCCAAGTAAGAACCTCAATATCTTGGGTTAGGCCACCCGACCTTTGTTGTTTGGCCTTGACTTGTTGACAACTATGACAACCGAAAACGAATTAAGCGATGTCCCTCTTCATGCCTTCCCACCAATATACATCCCTCTGTAAATTGAATATTTAGCGGATGGGATATTTATTCATTAATATGCCTACATTCAGAAAATCTTAAAACGATTCTATATGGATAAAGCACATTCCTTAAGTACTCCAATGGTTGTTAGGTCACTTGAAGTAAATAAAGATCCATTCCGGCCCCCAGAAGAGGATAAAGAACTCCTTGGTCTGAAAGTACCATATCTCAGTGCTATTGGAGCACTTATGTATCTCGCTAACTCAACTAGACCTGATATAAAATTCTTTGTTAATGTGTTCGCAAGTTATAATTCTTTCCCGACGCGAAGGCATTGGAACGGTATCAAGCATACTTTGTGATACCTGAAGGGTATAATTGATATGGGTTTGCCTTATACTAACAAAGACTGTGTAGACCTTGTTGTTATGCAGATGCAGGTTATTTATCATATCTATGTAAAGCTTGGTTTCAAATAGGCTATTTGTTTACATACGGAGGAACTACTATATCATGACGATCTACAAAATAATCCATAGTTGCTACTTCTTCAAATCATGCTGAAATAATAGCAATTCATAAAGCAAGTAGAGAATGTGTGTGGTTGAGATCGATGATACATTCTACCCAAGAGAAGTGTGGACTGAAAAATGATGTCAAAGTATACAGTCATATTTGAAGACAAGGCTACATGTATAATTTATTTGAAAAGTGACTTCATAAATGGAGATAGAACGAAACATATTTCACCAAAATTATTTTTCACACATGATCTTCAAAACAAAGGTGAAATTGATGTACAACAAATTCGTTCAAGTGATAATCTTGCAGATTTATTCACTAAGGCATTACCAACGTCAATATTTGAGAACTTAAGATATAAGATTGGAATGTGTTGTCTTCAAAATGTCAAATGAAGTTTTCATCAGGGGAAGATAATACACGTTATACTCTTTTTTCCTTACCAAGGTTTTATTCCACTGAGTTTTCCTGGCAAAATTTTTAACGAGACAACTAATAATGCATATTAAGGTCACTTAGAACTCTTCTTTTACGTGAATAATTTAGAGGGAGTGTTGTAAATGAAAATTGTACCGCTATGTTTAGTCTCTTGGTTGGTGTATTATTTTATTTAGTGGGTATATTATTTTATTCTTATCTTGGCCAAATATGATGACCATTATATACTATATATATGTGTGCGCCTTGAAGACAAAGAATGCACAGAAACATACATACAACGATATCAGTAAATATCTTTCTCTCTCCCTTTTAATTTCCAGTTTTCTTATTTAATCAAAGAAACTGTTCCTCTTTGGATTCAATTTTATAACATAAGCTATTTATTTTCATTTGATCATCCTATTGTACCAAATTTTAAATATGCTACTGGACCAGCTTCCACCCCTGTTGCTAGACCAACTTCCACCCTTATTGCTGGATCAACTTTCAGCTTTGCTGCTAGATCAAATGCCATATCTACTATATCAACTTTCACCCTTATTGCTGGATCAAATATTCCAACTGAAAGAGGAAAGGTTAGACTAAAGAGTTCAGTAAAAGAAGTGATATATTTTTACTTCTATAAATTATACTTTAATAGAATCTAATATTTGTTACTTTCTTAGGGGTTTATTGCAGGCAAACTAAGAATGGTTGTAATGGGGGTATTTCACACAGAAAATGGAGCTACTATTATTAATGAAAGTATTTTTGTGTACTTGCACATCTTACAATCCTTATTAACACAAAAATTAATAAAAAAATATTTATACTTGTTTGAGCAGCCTGGAATGGCCATGAACAATTTAGGAATGTGAAGTCTTCAACTTTTGACATTAGGGATCTTGGGAATAAATCAACAAAAAGGTATAAAGTGGAAGAGAAAACTGGTTGTAACATCAAGACAACTTGAAGAAATGAGGAGACAAAAATATATTGAGACAACCTCTAAAGCTACACATTTGAGTCAAGAGAGCTCCAATGCTCCAATTTCTTTTTAAAAGATGTTTGGCAGTTGTGACTGCAGTTGAAAAATTATGTTTGTTGTAACTATATTTAACAGAATGCTTAGGAAATTGTGATTCTATTGAAAGTAATAGTTGTGACTGTAGTTTAGTTTGACATTTTAGGATTCTCTTTTGCTATGAATTGGTAGTTGTAACTACAAATTATATGTAAAAATTTAGGATTCTCTTTTGTTAAGAATTTCAAGCAATGACTTTTCTCTTATTTACCATGAGAGATCTATGTAACTACGTACTATTCTACTATGTTATGTTTTGTATCTATTTGTGATATTTTAGGCAATTAATGCACCCAAATAATTATATAATTTATGTCCGCTTCATTACCAAAGTTTTATTATACCAATATAAAAGAAAGATAGATAGACAAAGTGACAAATTTTGATCAAGTCTAACATTTTATTACACCAAAAAAGATCATTACAACATCAATCCCTTGTTAGAACACCGAATCCTTAAAATATTGCAAGTACAATTACACCAAAAAAATGTTCATTACAACACTAACAATATCAACTTCTTACAATATTACAAGTACAATTGCATCAAGATATCATGTCAACTTCCTTGAATCTCCTATCAATGCAATATATCTTGAAAAACAAAACTTATACCTAGAATACAAACACACAAGAGAGTAATCCAAAGTTTTTTCTCCCTTTCCTTGGACTTAGCTAATTTGTTTTCACTTCTTCTCATTTTCTTTCATCTTCGGCCAATCATTATCAAAATTGTCCAATTTTGACTCTATTTCGCTCATATATGATGTTTTGCTTTCCATAGAGTTGGTTGACCTAGTAGACTTATTCTCAATCTTTTCTAAAACGTCAGCTCTTTGTTCAAGCTAACCATTTCTTTCCAACAACTTAGGAATTACAAATTTTGATCTTGGACCAATGTAATCATTCTTCCAAAGCCAAAAATTGCATGACCTACCATTCTAAAGAGAATAGAAACAACAAAATACATTAACTTATTACTCTTGAAGATCAATTCTAAAGGCATAAGTTCAACTTATCATATAGTAAACAAAATTTTCAATATAACTTTAGGTGTTAATCCCTTTAACTTACCCCATAGTAAGGACAAACCCAATATCTTCTACCAGGATTTCTTGGTGTTCAAGAGGTTAAAAATGACAGAATAAATTCATATATTTGCATCGCACCTCATCCACTTCATGATCTTTGTCTTGCATCCGAAACCTAGTCAAGCTCATTCGACCCATTTTATCACTTCACCAACAGAAATTATTATAATAACTCAATATAACAAATATTTAAAACATCTATGAAAATACAGAAACAAGTTAAAATGGAAAGAATGAGATGCATCAAAATGAAAAGGAGAGGAATGAATCAAAATAAAAAATTTACCTCTGATTCAAACGAATTGGGTGCATTTGAACTTCAATTTGAGTATTCAGGGTTCTTCATTTTTGTTTGTTAAGAATTAGGGTCGGCTGGGAGAGTTATAACGAGGATAATTGGTGATTTCAGACCATTGGATCATTTTAATAAGTAAAAAAATAGAAAATTAAAGTATTGACGTGCCTTCATAGACGTACTAGAAATGTGCTTGAAGCTGGGGGTAGGATGGGGGAAAATAATTCACTTATGAGGAATACGGGTGTGTAATAGGTCGTCCTCATAGTTAAAGCGTGTATTCTACTCTTTAGTACAACTTTAGGTGTGACTCTCATTCTCGTAACCAAGGGGAAATCAAATTTTAAGCCACATAACATACCGTCAAATCAAACCAATTGCCAAAACCTTTAGATTAGCATTAATATCACTTGAAACATACCATTAACTGTATTGAGCATAGGCAACATCAAACGTTTTGAACAATACATGATTAAAATTAAGCATGGAAAATTTGGATAGAATGAACAAAAAACAAAGAACAGAGAAATATATGAAACTTCAACTATATGAACGACACACAACATTGATCAACAAGAATAACTAAACTTTCATCTACACTAAAATGCTTAAGGCAACATATTTTGCATCACATTAGGATTGGATACAACATCATTCGACGTTAGATGTGTGAGATACCAGTAAACAAAAAGCATTAACAACAAGCAACAATGTTATGGTCACAAAATGAAAGATTTAAAGGGCTGGACGCATTCAAGTTTACTCAACATAATCATATGATGGAGCCATACGACATTATTGAAAAAAACTTCGTAAAGTTAGTTTCAAATAGACCCAAGTCGTTAACTTTTCATAAGAAACTCCTAAAAACTGACCAACAACAATAAGCTAAAACCAGTGCAAAGACGAAGATTTTATGAAGGTATAGAAGTATCGCTCTTTTTGTGAAGCAAACTAGAACTCGACGAGCAACGACTGACGAAATTCTATGCCACTTCGGCTATATCAAGCAAAGCAATAGACACTAGTGTGTCTCAAATGAAATAGGGTCATGTGATTAGTTGTACATTATATGGTCTTCTATTAATGAGATAAAAATAGGGAAGAATGGGCCAACTGAAGTTGGGCAGCTGAAATTGATTTGGGACCAATTCTGAATTTTATATCCCAAAAATCGACTAATTAGATTCGAAAAAAAATAAAGGGTGGATAAATAAAATTAGAAATTTAATCATTTTAAAATCACGATCAAGGCCAATTTAGGATCTAAAACGCAACTTAATCGAATTAGTTGATTAGATTGGCCACGAGATGAATTGATATAAGGTTAATTAAAGAGCCTCTTAAAATTAATGAAGTGAAATAACTAACTTAATTATCAACTAATTAGTTTCAAAAATAATTATAAATTAACTAAAATAATTAACAAAAATAAAACCTTTTGAAATAATTTTTGAAAAATTATGAAAAAGTAAGAACTAAATACGTAACTAGATATACATACTTATGTATGTACATGTGTATATATAATTTGAAAGTTACATAAAAATAATGAAAATATGTATAATATATGTGTATATATACA
>JAOTQJ010003430.1:0-18751 GCA_025642045.1 Solanum sejunctum | reverse complement strand
ACAAGGTAACAACTTATGCAAAATGCAAATAGGACACTTCGTATAAACCTTCCTAGAAACAATAGAAACACCAATAGGAGTAGACACCTCACATGACTCATGCAAAAACTCAGGGACAACATGAAATATTTTAGCAACAAGAGGGGTAACAAAACAAAGAGTGGTACCCGAACCAATTAAAGTATACACATCAAAATGAATGATTTTCAACATACCGATAACAATATCGGGGACCTCACCAACCCCTTGCCTTCCATGTAGATCATAAAACCATTTCCGCCTTGGGCACCACCTTGAACACCACCTCTCCCCAAAGGGACTGCATTAGCACCCTGGACCTTACCACAATTTCTTGGACAATCTAGTTTCTTGTGACTAAGCTCCCCACATTCATAGTTTGCACTAGGACCCTTCAAACATAGGCCAACATGGATCCTTCCACATTTAGGGCACACATCAATAGGAGCCATCTCCCCAATACCTTGAGGTCTAAGGATGTCATTGGCAAACCCCCTATAGGTAGCAAGAGGAGGCCCTTGGCCTCAACGAAATTTAGCACCTTTTTAGAATTTACCCTCAAATCAGGCCCTCCTAGCCTTATGGTCCCTTCTCTTCCTTAATTTCTCCTCTTCTATTTGCTTGGCATAGGCAATCAACCGAGGCAAGTCCATGTCACGAATTAGCCTGGTATACCAGCATTCATCACTTACCAAGTCAAATACCCCCAACACGAACTTATTCATCCAAGATTTGGGATGGGCCACCAAATGGGGAGCATATTTGAAAGTTGATTAATTTAGGGCATACTCTATCACACTCGTAGCACCTTGTTTCAAGTTCATAAACTCTACCAACTTTGCTTCCCTAAGCTTAAGAGGGAAAAACTGATTAAGGAAGGACAATTTGAACTACTCCCGAAGCACCACATTACCAACCCCCTTCTCACCCCTCCATTATTCATACCAAATTTATGCTACCCCTTTATGTTGGTACACCACCAACTCTGCCTTTTCATTTGGCCCAACACCCATGATATTTAAGATTTTGAAGACCTTATTAATGAACTCTTATGGATCTTCATCCACCTTTGATCCATGGAAAACTGAAGGATTGATCCTTATGAAGTCTTTTACCCTAGTTCCTAGGGTAGTAACATGAGGGGCTTGGGCCCTTGTTGGACTTGGTTGGCCACCACTTGGGCAAGCATAGTAAGAGCATCCCGGAGCTCACCATTAGAAGGTTGCTCCTCAGGAGTTTGGGCCTGTCTTCCTCTAGTGTTTGCCATGACCTAGCATAGCAAAGAACAATCATTAGGGGGAAACCTTACCACAACTCTATAGTATGACTTAGAATATAAAAAGGGGAAACATTTTCTAAAACGCCTTATAGCCTCCTATTCATAGTCATGGCGCACTTCACAACCATAAATAGGACTCTAATTGACACGATATGTTGGACTCCGAGTATCTATCAACCTAGTGCTCTGATACCAAGTTTGTCATGACCCAAACCTAGGGCCTAGATGTGACACGACATAAGGGAAAGCCAAAAGGACCTGAAGCATGCCTCATAAAGCATCATTATGTATCCTTGGTCACAAAAGCAATAAATTAAGCATCAAAGATAATAAAATAGGGAAAATGGGGCTAAGGCAAATGCTTGCTAATTTCATGGTCAAAAGGCAAGAGTTGAACTGATATCATAGATACTTAACATGTCCAAATAAACACCTCTAATACATAGTTAAGAGCGGGGGCCAAGACAAAGTAACCGGGCTCACCCTCATAGTCAAAATATACAACAAAGATGAATGTCTCAATATATAGTAGAAGAATCATAGACTAGGTCCCTGAAGTGGAAGACTCACCAACTGGCTTGAATAGCACCGAATTAGCCACATAGATGAGGAGGATCAACTTGGGCACCGGTTCCTACATGGTGACAACATGTAGGCATAGAGTATGCGTTAGTATGTTTGAAAATATAATATGTATGTAGGATGCAATGCAACAATAGATAGGCATCATAATCAAAATGAATAATATTAAGCAATAGGCATAATATACAATATGATATGTATAGTCAATGCTTAAGTAAAACATGCTTAAGTAACTCATGCTCATATGGGATATCATATGTGTAGAAGAGACCAAGCTATCTATTCAAGGTGTAAACCCTTTGGTGGTTGTGTGGTATAAATGCCTCACATGGTTAATGGTTATTATATGTTACTAATACAGTGATGAAGTAAAAAACCCTCGCATAGTTGATGAGCATAAACCCCAAACATGGTTACCTAGACTCTTGTTCCCTTGGATCGGGTATGGTCTAATGCAAGACTTTATATAGAGTATTTCATATACATATGCTTATTTTATCATCATATAGCTGTTCGTATCATATCTCATGGTTTGGCCCTTCAACTTCTCAAGAGATCACATCCGGACATTTTATCAAACACTTAGAGGATGTGTAGTGCTAGTGTAAAATCATGTAATTCAAGAGTGAAATGATGTAAGAAAATATATTGTAAAACTATCAATAACAACTTGCAACACCATAAAGCAATATACATCAAAACCCCTCATCAAATCCAACATTAGATCCAAGATTTATAGCTCAAAATATGTTAAAATAATAATACTATCATAAACCCCAAATCACTGTGCAATAAATTTCTTAATATACAAAACCCAGATGTAAAATAAACTTTAAATCAAGCAATTTAAGTAGAAAAGAGGCTTGGGTATCATGGGTGAAAGGAACCCATGAAAGAAACCCCCATACCTTAGAGATGAAGTTAGTGAAGATTGGAGATGGAGACTTGAAGTTTGAAGAAGAACCTTGAAAGAGAACCTTAGCTTGGAATGAGGGTTTGGGACTTGAATTTTAGTATGAAAATGTGGCTAAGTGTTTTGGGGAGTATTAGGATGATATGAGGTGAAATAAGACTAAGTATAGGTAAAAACACACTTGGGAACACTTAGGCCCAAGACCCCAAAGCCTTGGACCAAGATAGAAATCACTGCCAGCAAAATACAAAGGTCCATAAGATGGACCTATTATAGAGGTCAAATCAACACATATCTGCAATAATTGCGCATTACGGTGCTATGGTGGACCATCTCTAGAAATTAAAATCATGGAAATTTTAAATTATGATTCCATTACTATAAAAATGGTGTTAGACCCTTCTCCCCCTAATTCGGACCCCCTAAACAAGAATATAAAGTCAGATTTTTGAAATGACAAATAGAATTTGAGATATATGAAAATTAAAATTTTGGGTATTCCAGGGCATGTTTTTGGGCACTTTGTGGGGTTGTTACAGGAAGCTGATCATTCCAACTACCTTTAAGCTCAAACAAACATGCTCTGAGCATATCTTTAAGGATTTAGATGGTCCTTTTGGTTTGGCCATCCATTTGAGGTTGAAAGGACATAGAAAGCTTAATTCTAGTACCAAGACCCCTTTGGAAGGACCTCCAAAAATATGAGGTAAATTAAGCATCACGATACAATATTATAGACAAAGGAATCCCATGCAACCTCACCAAGTCGTGGATGTATAACCTTGCATAATCTTCAGCCCCATATGTGGCTTAACAGAGAGAAAATGAGCTGATTTTGTCATCCTATTAACCACAACCCAAATAGAATCAAAACCTTTTCTTGTCTTGGGCAACCCAACCACAAAATCAATGTTAATTACCTCCCACGTCCACGTAGGAATCTCTATGTCTTAGGTTAGGCCACCTGGACTTTGATGCTCGGCTTTTACTTGTTGGCAACAATGTTAATAATGAATTTGGCAATACTTCTTTTCATGCACATTTACCCTACCCAGATGATAATGCACACTCATATCACAATCTTGAAGAAGTTATAGCCATGTTCGTTGCCTCAAATTAAGATCTTTTTGAGTGAAGACAAATTGGAGACTCGTATGATCGGTGAACACATCAACATGCACCCTCTATAAATAATTTAGACAAATTTTCAAAGCAAATACTACGACGGCAAATTCAAGATCATGAGTAGGGCAATTTTTTTCATGCACTTTGAGTTGCCTAGAAGCATAGTCTATCACCTTACTATTTGTATTAGCACACAACCCAAACCAACTTTAGAAGCATCATAATACACCACAAATCCCTCAAGGCCATCCGATCGTGACAATGTAAGAGCGGACACAAGGTTTGGAAGATCCTCTGACATTCATTAGTCCATACAAACTGAGCGTTCTTTTGAGTCAAATTTTTCATAGGAGAAGCAATAGAAGAGAACCTATTTAAAAACCTCCGATAATAGCCTGCTAAGCCCAAGAAGCTTCGAATATACGATGTGGTCAATGGTCTAGGGAAAATTCTAATCACATCGATCTTCTTACAATCCACCTTAATACCATCCCCGGACACCATATGCCCTAGGAAGGTAAGCTCCTTCAACCAAAATTTACACTTTTCATATTTAGCATACAATTTCTCCTTTCTCAATCTTTTCAACAAAACCCTCAAATGAGCCCTATGCTCCATCTCACCACGCGAATAGATTAAAATATCATCAATGAATACCACAACAAAAGAATAAAGGTACGGTTTGCAGATCTTATTCATAAGGTCTGTGAAGATGGCCGGTGCATTGGTCAACCCAAAAGACATAAAACAAACTCAAATGCCTATATCTAATCCGAAAGGCCGTCTTGGGAATATCACACTTCCTCACCTTCACTTGATGATACTCGGACCAAAGATCAATCTTAGAGAAATGGCTAGCCCCTTACAATTAGTAAAACAAATCATCAATCCTTTAAATAGGATACCTATTCATGATGGTGACCCTATTGAGTTGCCAGTAGTCAATACACATCCTAAGGGACTCATCCTTCTTTTTCACAAACATCGGTGCACCCCAAGGTGATTGGTTAGACATAATGAACCCCTTTACGAACAAGTCCCTCGATTGGTCCTTCAACTCCGCTGAGGCCATATGGTAAGGGGGAATAAAAATGGGTTAAGTATGGGGAAGGAGGTCTATTGCCAAAGTCTATTTTCATTTTGGGAGGGACACAGGGTAGGCCATTTGGGAAGACATCAAGAAACTTATTTATAACTAAAATAGACTCTATGGGAAGGACTTGAGACTCCATATACCTAACCCTCACAAGATGGTAAAGACATCCCTTAGATATCAACTTACGGGCTTTAATGCAAGAGATGAATGTACCCTTGACCACAACATCTTGACACTCCCACTCAAGGACGGTTTCATTTAGAAATTGGAATTTGACCCTACGGGTTCTACAATTAATAGAAGCATAGTATGCATGCAACCAATCCATCCCAAGAATAATATCAAAATCAACCATGTCAAACTCAACAAGATCACATAACAATATGTTATGGAAAATGCAAATAGGATAACTTTTATAAATCTTTCTAGCAACAATAGATGTACCAATAGGAGTACACACCTCATATAACTTGTGAAACAACTCGGGGTCAACATGAAACTTTTTGGCAACAAAGGGGTTACCAAAAGAAAGAGTGGCCCCCAGATTAATCAATGTATATACATAAAAGTCAAAGATTTTCAAAATATCGGTAATGACATCGGGGATCTCATCCACCCTTTGCCTTTCATGCAAAGCATAAAACCGATTGTACCTTGGGGTACCATCTTACCAACTACCTCTCCCTTAAGGAACCACATTAGCACCATATGGATGAACCTCTTTGTTTTTGTTGCGATTTTTAGGGAAATCCATCTTTTTGTGACCTACTTCCCCACAACCAAAGCATGGATTAGTATCTCTCAAGCATAGGCCCTTATGAACCTTACCACACCTAGGACACACCTTATTAGGCAAAAACACCAACACTAACACCTTGGGTTCTTGGGAAGTCTTTGGCAAATCCCCTACTAGAAGCATGAGAAGACCCTTAGCCTAGGTGGATCCAGCCACTCTTTGGGAACTTACCCTCGAAATGGGCCCTCTTAGCCTCATGATCCCACTTCTACCTCAATTTCTCCCCTTCTATTTGCTTGGCATAGGTCATCAAATGTGACAAGTCCAAGTAACTAATAAATATGGTAGACCGACACTCCTCACTAACCAAGTCAAACACACCCATCACAAAATTTTTTCATGCTATATCTTGAGTCGTCCACCAAATGTGGATCATATTTTGATATTTGATTGAACTTGCGGGCATACTCCCTCACACTCGAGGACCCTTATCTCAAATTCATAAATTCTACCAACTTAACTTCCCTAAGTTCAAGGGGGAAGAATCGATTAAGGGAGACCACTTTTGAACTCCTTCCAAAGCACCGCATAGTTGATTCCCTTTTTCTCCTTCTGTTGATTGTACCATATATTTGCTAACCCTTTGAGTTGGTAAGCCGCCAACTCCGCCTTATCCTCCGGCCTCACACCTATGATAGGTAAAATCTTATAAACCTTATCAATGAGTTCTTGAGGGTCCTCACTCACCTTTGACCCATAGAATTTTAAGGGATTCATTTTTTTGAAGTCTCTCACCCGAGAAGCCAGTTTAGGAGTATGAGGGTCTTGGGCCCTTTGATTAGCTTGATTAGCCACCACATGTGCAAGCAAGGTGACAACATCCCTAAGCTCTCCATTGGTCAGTTGCTCCTTGGGCGTGCTGGATCATTTTCCTCATGTGCTAGGCATGATCTAACATAGAAAAGAACAAGCATTAGGGGAGGAAAGCTTACTTCAACTCTATAGTATTACTTAGGACATGTAGAAAGGAAACATTTCCTAAAAATCTCATAGCTTTCTACTCATAGTTGTTGTGCATAACACAACCATGAGTAGGACTCTAATCAATGCAGTGTGTTAGACTACAAGAATCTAACAACCTAGTGCTCTGATACAATCTTTGTCACAACCGAAGCCTATGTCCTAGACGTGACCGGCAAATGGGGAACCTGAAGGGACCCCAAACAAGCCTCGTAATATATCGTTATGCATTCTTAGTCATAGAAGCAATCAAAATGACAATGAGAAATAAGCATAAGTAAGGAAATTGGGACTAAGGATAAATTCCCATATCATAACATCAAGAGAAAGAGAGTCAAAGCTCATAGCATAGATAAATAACATGTCCAATAATACCTCTACTGCATAGATAAGAGCGGGGCCAAGACAAGCAACCGCCTCATCCTCATAGTCAATACATAACCAAAAGAAAGATAGTTTTAATACATAGTAAGAGATCATAAGCAATGTCCCTGAAATAGAGGACTCAAAAACAAGCTTGTAGGGAAATTGAACTAGCCACGTGGAGGAGGAGGACAATCAGGCCGTACTTTGGTTCCTATATGGTAACATCATGTAGGCAGAGTATGCGTTAGCATATTGGAATGCACTAAGTATGTAAGATACAATGCAACAAGAAATAGGCAATATAGGCAAAATGCATAATCATAAATAATGAATAGCACACTAAAAATATGACATGTATGAATGATAATTAATATAAAACCTGCTTATATAGAACAAAACATATGTGTAAGATGAGAGCATTAAACTCTTAGTGGATCGTCACACCCTATAACCCTTGGTGATTGAGCTACAAATCCGATCAATAGGTTGATGGATCGTCATACTCTACAACCCGTGGTAGTGGAGCACAAACCCCTCGATATATTGGTGGATCGTCGCACCCTACAACCCGTGGTACCAGAGTACAAACCCCCCAATAGGTTAGTGGATCATTGCACCCTATACCTGTGGTGCCAGAGTATAAACCCCCTGATAGGTTATCAAGGTATGAACTCCTTAAAAATGTTAACCAGCGAGCAACCCTCAAGTAGGGCATGGTCACTTTCTAACATTATATAGAGAAAAACATATATATACATTCACTTCATCATATCGTCCTCATATACTTAAATTCATTTCAACATCACATTATCATCATATTATCATATCATCATCATATGGTCATTCAATGCAAAAGACATTAATTGAACCTTCAATTCCTCAAGAAACCATAACCGAACATTTTATCAAACACTTAGAGAGTATGTAGTGCTACTATAAAAACATGCAATTTAAGAGTGTCATCATGCTAGAAAATCTATTGTAAAACCATTTATAGATATTTGGTAACACCCTTAAGCAATATAAATCAAAACCCATCATTAAATATTAAGATAGATCAAAGATTAAGAGCCTAGCACATAGTAAAAAATTCACAATTTCATAAATCCCAACATAATGTACACTGATTTTCATAATAAATAAGACCCATGTGTAAATCATCTTTAAATCATGAAATTTTAAGTAAAAGGAAGCTTAGGTATCATGGGTGAAAGGAACCCATGAAAAAAAACCACATACCATAGCTTTGGCGATGAACTTGATGAAGATTAGAGATGGAGACTTTAAATTGTGACAAGGCACACACAACCTACCTAGGTACCTAGTACAAATAATGACACCAAATTTTGAAAGAAAAAATTATAGCGGATAATTCAAGATCATAAGTATGATAATTCATTTCATGCCCTTCGAGTTGCTTAGAAGCATAGGCTATAACCTTACAATTTTGCATCAACACACAACCCAAACCAATCCAGGAGGCATCAATATACTCAACAAACACTTCTATCCCTTCCGGTAGACACAATATAGGAGCAGAGATAAGCTTTTCCTTCAAGTTATCAAAACTCTTTTCACACTCATTGATCAGCACAAACTTATCCTT
Organism: Solanum sejunctum; assembly: GCA_025642045.1. NCBI lineage: Eukaryota > Viridiplantae > Streptophyta > Magnoliopsida > Solanales > Solanaceae > Solanum > Solanum sejunctum. Next base: position 10,010 of record JAOTQJ010003430.1, on the reverse strand, counting down.
CTTTTGAGTCAACTTTGTCATGGGAGAAGCAATAGAAGAGAACCCATTCACAAACCTCCTATAGTAACCCGCTAAGCCCAAAAGCTTCTAACGTCTGATGGGGTCAATGGTCTAGGTCAATTTCTAATCATATTCGTCTTTTTAGGATGCACCTTAATATCATCCCCCGATACCACATGACCTAGAAAGTCAACCTCCTTCAACCAAAATTTACATTTCTCATATTTAGCATACAACTTCTCTTCCCTTAATTTTTGCAACATTGCCCTCAAATGACCCACATGTTCCTCTTCACTATAAGAGTAGATGAAGATATCATCAATGAAAACCACAACTAATAAATCAAGGTAGTGTTTAAAAACCCTATTCATAAGATCCATGAAGATAGTTGGTTCACTGGTAAATCCAAAAGACATAACCACAAATTCGTAATGCCCATACGTTATCCGAAAGGCCATCTTGGGAAAGCCACACTCCCTCAACTTCAATTGATGATAGCCAGACCGAAGATCAATCTTAGAAAAATGACTAGCCCCGTGAATTGTCAAACAAATCATCAATCCATGGTAAAGGATACTTATTTTTTATGATGACCCTATTAAGTTGCCGGTAGTCAATACACATTCTAAGTGACTGATCCTTCTTCTTCACAAATAAACAGATGCACCCCAAGGTGATTAGCAAGGCCTAATAAAACCCTTCTCCAATAAGTCCCTCCATTGGTACTTCAACTCCTTTAACTCCGCTAGGGCCATATTGTAAGGGGGAATAGAAATGGGTTGAGTACAGAAGGAGGTCTATACCAAAGTCTATTTCTCTATAGGGAAAATCATCGGGAAGGTCATTTGGAGAGACATCAAGGAACTCATTTACCACCGAAATTGACTTTATAGGACAGACTTGGACTAAACATCCCTAACCCTAACAAGATGATAGAGACAACCCTTAGAGAATAACTTTTGGGCTTTAATGCAAGAGATAAGACTATCCCTGACCACCAAATCATGACTCTCCCACTCGAGAATGGGTTTATTTGAGAATTAGAATTTAACCCTACGGGTTCTACAATCAATGGAAGCATAACATGTATGCAACCAATCAATTTTGAGAATGACATCAAAATCAACCATATCCAACTCAAAAGATCATAAGGCAATATTTTATGCAAGATGCAAATGGGAAAATTTCTATAAACCTTTATAGCAATAATAGATGCACCAATGGGAGTAGAAATCTCATTAGACTCACACAACAATTCGGGCTCAATATGAAACTTTTTGGTAATAAGAGGCATAATTAAAGAAAGCGTGGCACCTTGGCCTATCAATACATACACATCAAAATCAAAAACTTTTAATATACCAGTGAGCACATCGGGCGCCTCATCAACCCCTTGCCTTCCATGGAGAACATAAAATGGATTGTGCCTTAGGGTTCCACCTTGTTGGCCTTTTCTACCTAAAGGAACCACATTAGCACCCCAACCTTGATGACGTCCTTACCCAAATTGCGATTACATGGACAATCAATCAGCTTCTGGCCTACCTTCCCACAACCGAAATAAGCATTAGTATCCTTCAAGCATGGGCCACCATGACCCCTACCAAACTTTGGAGATACAGGACTAGGCATCACACCACCACCCTCTTGCAGCCTTGGGTAGTCATTGGCAAATCTCCCACTAGGAACATGAGAAGACCCTTGGCCTTGGTGAAATTAGCCACCCTTGTGACTTTGGAACTTGCCATCAAAACAGGTCCTCTTGGCCTCATGACCCCTTCTCTTCCTCAACCCCTCAAATTGTTTGGCATAAGTCATCAAATGTGACAAATTCATGTCACTAATCAACATGGTGACATGAAATTTTTTCTCACTAAATCGGATACACTCATCATTAATTTGTTCATTCTAGACCTCGAGTCGGCAACCAAGTGTGAAGCATATTTTAAGATCTGGTTGAACTTAAGAGCATAATCCCTCATACTCATAGATGCTTACTTAAAATTCATGAATTCCATCATTTTTGCATCCCTAAGCTCAAGGAAGAATTGGTTAAGGAAAGAATCTTTAACTACTCCTATAGAATCATATTGTTGTTCCCCTTCTCCTCCTTCCATTGAGTGTACCATATTTAAGCCACCCCCTTGAGTTGGTAAGACGTCAACTCCTCCTTCTCACTCGACCTTACACCCATAATGGACAACACCTTCTAAACCTCATTAATAAGTTCTTGAGAGTCCTCATCTACCTTTGAACCATTAAACTCAAGTGGGTTCATCCTCATAAAGTCTCTCCCCCAATATGCCAGAGTACGAACATGAGGGGGTTGGGCCCCTTGGTTGACTTGATTAACCACAATTTGAGCTAGCAGACTGAGAGCATTCCGAAGTTTACCATGAGCCAATTGTTCCTTGGGTGTGTGGGCTCTTCTGTCTCTTATGTTAGGTATGATCTAGCATAGTAAAGAACAATCATTAGGGCAAAAAACTAGCCTTAACTTCTATAGCACGAGATAGATTAAGAAGAAGGGAAAACTTCCTCAAACGTCTCATAGCCTCACACTCATAGTTGTGGTGCACAACACAGCCATGGATAAGACTTTATTCAATGCGGTGTGTTGAATTCTGAAGACCATTAAAAACATACAACTCTGATACCAAGTTTGTCATAACTCAAGCCTAGGGCTTAGACGTGACACGATGAATCAGGAACCCGAAAGGACCCTAATCAAGCCTCTTAACATATCATTATACATCTTTGGTCATGGAAGAAATTACGTAATAATAAGATAGTAGAAATAAGGGAATATGGGGCAGAGGGACATCTTTCATATCATAAAACATTATAGAATCAAAGAGAGTCAAGGGTCATAACATCATTACATAGTTGTTCAACAACACCTCTAAACATAGAACTTAAGGGGGGCCAAGACAATCAATCGGGCCCACCTTCATAGTCAAGCATATAATAAAGAAAAGAGTCTATACATATGTCATGGCCTAAGCCCAGTGTCTAGACATGATCGGCGAATGAGCTACCTGAAGGAATCCGAAACAAGCCTCATTGCATATCATTACACATCCTTGGTTGCGAAAGCCATTAAAATGACAATAAAAGATAAGCATAAACAAGGGAAAATTGGGACTAAGGGAACAACTTTAGTACATAAGAAACAAGAGTCAAGGCTCATAACATAGATACACCACATATCTAATAATACCTCTACAACATAAAGATAAGAGCACGGACTAAGACAAAGCAAACAAGCTCACCCTCATAGTTACAGCATAATCAAAATAGACAAAGTCTTAATCTATAACAATAGATCATAAGTAAGGTCCCCGGAATGGAGGACTCACTAACAAGCTTGAGTGAAGTTGTACTAGCCACGTGCAGAAGGATACTCAAGTAGGGCTCCTATTACTAGATGGTGATATCATGTAGACATAGAATATGCATTAGTATATTTGAATTTACTAAGTATGTAGGAAGCAATGCTAGCAATGGATAAGCAACAGAATCAAAATGCATAATCATAAGCAAAGGATAGGTATAACGTCAATATGATATGCATGCTCAATGCTTAAGGTAAAACATGTTTGTAAATCATCAACAAGGAATGTGAACTCAAGATAGGAAATATACTCAAACCCCTTTGAACCAACCTTCATGGAATTGGCCAAATGACCCTCACTTACCTTACGGTACAACCTTTTTGGAGAGTGTTATCAATACCCCTACCATACGACATAGTCTTTTTGGTGGGTAGTATAAGATGTACCCTACTTTATGATATCATCTTTTGGGTATGAAACATGATTCATTCTATCTTAAGGCATGGCCTTTTTCATGGAATGTCCACACCTTACGATATGATCTTTTCGGCGGGAATCTTTAGCCTTTTTCCTTATGGTATGGCTTTTTTTATAGGATGTCCATACCTTATGATATAATTTTTTTGTTAGTCACAATTATCTATTCTACCTTACAGTGTGGCATTTTTGGTGGGGTGTTCATACCTTACAATATGATCTTTTCGATAGGAATTATTTGTCACTCTACCTTATGGCATGGCCACTTCGTAAGAATCATTAATCACTTCACCTTAAGGCATGTCCTTTTTGGTAGGAATCATTGAACTAGCTCATCTAACCATTACATATCAATCATCATGAAAGGACTCCTTATTTTTCCAAGAACACACCAAACATAAGAACCCAACAATCTACATGCAACCCCATAGGTACCTTCCCATGAAACAACTCCTATAGACATCCCTATCATCAACATAGAAGTCATCATATAATCATCTTAACACTGGTCAACTCATAAGAGATGCATTGGACCTTCACGTTCTCCAGAAACCCTAGCCAAAAATTTTATAAAATACTTGGCGGGTGTGTAATGCTAGTATAAAACCATGAAATATAGAGATGAAATCATGAAAGAAAATTCATTGTATAACCATCAATCAACACCTTGCAACACCCTTAAGTAATAATCATCAAACCCCCTCATCAAATCTTACAATAAATCCAAGATTTATAGGTCAAAACATAGAAAAACAGTCACAACTTTACATAGTTTTAACATAGTGTGCGATGAATTTTATAATATGCAAGACCCATTTGTAAATAAACTTTAAATCATGCAATTTGAATAAGATGAGTCTTGGGTATCATGGGTGAAAGGAACCCATGAAAGAAACTCATATACTTAGCTTTTGGAGAAACCTTTGGTGAAGATTGGAGACGGAGACTTGAATCTTGAAAGAGAACCTTGAAATCCTGATGCGGGTTTGAGGCTTGAATCTTGAGAGAAATATAGGACTAAGGGTTTGAGTGATTTTTTGGGAAAAGTGTTGGGTGATATGATGGTGAAATAATGCTAAGTATAGGTGAAAACGCGTGAGGGAACACTTAGGCCCAAGACTCAAAAGTCTTGGATCGCAAGAAAAATAACTGGGCAAAATTTACATAGGTATATATTGCGGACCTATCACGAAGACCAAGTTTACACATGTCCACGACCGCTACACGTCATGGCATTACTGCGAACTAATTCTAGAATTTAAAATTTTGGAAATTTGAAATTGTGATTCAATTGCTCAAAAATCAAGGTTAGACCCACTACCCACTCAAAATGACCCCCTGATCAAGAATATGAAGTTGGATTTTCGAAATAACGCATAGATTTTGAGATATAAGAAAATTAAAAATTTGAGCATTTTCGGTGCATATTTTTGAGCACTTTCTGTGGTCGTTTCAACATAGCATAAATCAAGAGAAGTATGTCCTCAAAGTTGAGGACTCACTAATTTGCTTTAAGAGATATCACACTAGTCACGTGGAGGAGGGGGATGATCAAGTGGGGCTCCGGGTACTACATGGTAACATCATGTAGGCATAGAGTATTTATTAGTACATTTGAATGTAGTAACTATGTAGGATACAATGCAACAATAGATAAGAAACATAGTCAAAATGTATAATTAAGCAATAGATGATCATATAGCAATATAGCATGCATAAAATGATATTTCAAGTAAACATGATTACAGATAGAATATATTACATGTGTAGGAATAGACCATCATCACAAACAAATTAGTACTTAGAAACTAAGGTAGACCACCCCTTAGAAATGACTGAGGTACCATCCCCTCAGTTAGTTGATGGACATGACCAACATTTATCGGATGTGATTGAGCTACCAAACGCTCAATTGGTTGATGGCTTACCACCTCCATCTGAGGCAATTAAAGTCCTAACCCCTCAATTGGTTGACGGATATGACCACCCTCCACCGAAAGTGATTGAGGTACCAACCCCTTAATTGATTGATGGCTTACCACCCCCATCCGTGGTGATTGAGGCATCACCTCTCAATTGGCTATGGTCAACTCACAATACAATAGATACTTTTATGAAATTAACATATACATATCATCCTTTCATCATCATAATGTCACTTAAGTCGTATGCCAAGCATTAGGCGTCAACAACTTTAGATACATAATCTGGATATTTTATCAATCACTTGGTAGATGTATAATGCTAGTGTAAAATAATGCAATTCAATAGTCAAATCATGCAATAAAACATAATGTAAAACCATCCACCAACCATTGGTAATACCTTCATGCAATATACATCAAAATCATTCATCAAATCTAAAGTAAATAAAGATTCATAGCTCCAAATATGCTCAAACAGTCACACTTTTACAAAATCCCAACATAGTTTATAGTCAAATTCATAATAGAAAACCCATAAGTAAAATGAACTTAGAAACATGTGATTTAGGTAAAACAGAAGCTTGGGCACCATGGATAATAGGACCCAATGGTTGAAACCCACGTACCTTAGCTTTGGAGAATTACTCGATGAAGATTGGAAATGGGGACTTGAACTTTGAGTGAAATCCTTAAGATCCAGATGAGTTTTAGGACTTGAAATTTGGGGTAAAATATTAGTCTATGTGTTTGAGAGAGTATTGGGGAATGTCTTGTATGATATGAAGGTGAAATATGTCTAAGTATAGGTATTTTCGTGCATAGGAATAATTAGGCCCATGAACAAAAAGCTTTGGACTAAACAACAAAAATGGAAAATTTTTAACACTGGTCTGCACCCCAGTCACATTGCGCCAGGGGAACAGTCAGCAATACATAAGGAAATTTTTGGATTTTGAAATTGAGATTCAATTGCTCTAAAATCGGGGTTAGACCCCCTTCCCACTCAATTTCGTTGCTTGATTAAGAATATGATACCAGATTTAATTTTAATATCATGCATGTATTTTGAGATATATGGAAAATACGATTCTGGGTACTTCCGAGGGACATTTTTTAGCACATTTTGGGGTCATTTCAAGGAGGAAGCAAAAAAATATTGTGATGGGTATGCTTCGGGACTTTACTTTTGATTGTTATGCGTTGCTTGACCTGGGTGACACTTTATCTTTTGTGACTCGCTATATGGCTAGTCGGTTTGAGATCCTTTCGAGTGTTTGCTAGAGCCTTTTTCTGTTTCCACTCCTACTGGTGAGTCTATCCTACCTGAGAGAGTCTATAGAGATTATTTTGTATCTATCTATCATAGAGCTTAGCTAACATGGTAGAGTTAGATATGGTGGATTTTGATGTGATCTTTGGCATGGATTGGCTTCATGCCTGTTATTTATTTTTTATTGTAGAACCCGAACTGTAAGTTTCATTTTCCCAATGAACCTGTCCTAGAGTTGAGAGGGAGTCCTGTTGCACCTGAGAGCAAGTTTATATCTTATCTTAGAGCTAGTAAGATGATCTCACATAAGATAAGATATAAACTTGCCCTTAGGTGCAATAAGACTCCCTTTCTACTCTAGGACAGGTTCATTGGGAAATTGAAACTTACAATCCGAATTCTACAATAAACAAAGGAATAACAGGCATGAAGCAAATCCATGCCATCTCCCACTCCACCATGTCAGCTAAGCTCTATGATAGATAGATACAAAACAATCTCTATAGACTCTCTCAGCTAGGATAGACTCACTAGTAGGAGTGGAAACAGAAAAAGGCTCCAGCAAACACTCCGAAAGGATCTCAAACCGACTAGCCACATAGCAAGTCACAAAAGATAAAGTGGCACCAGGGTCAAGTAATGTATAACAATCAAAAGTAAAGTCTCGAAGCAAACTACTATCATAGAGTTTAGCTGACATGGTAGAGTTGGAGATGGTGGATTTTGATATGATCCTTCACATGGATTGGCTTTATGTCTGCTCTTCCTTTGTTTATTGAAGAACCTAGAATGTATGTTTCAAATTCCCAATGAACATGTCTTTGAGTGGAAAGGGAGTCTTGTTACACCTAAGGGAAAGTTTATATCTTATCTTAGAGCCAGAAAGATTATCTCCAAGGGTTGTATTTTTTACCTTGTACAAATTAAGTTTGATGATATTGAGTATCCTACTTTTTCGTCAGTCTTGATTGTGAATGAGTTTCCCAAAGTGTTTCTTAATGATCTTCTTGGAGTCCTTCCTGATAGGGGATTGACTTTGGGATTGATGTTCTCCTCGATACGCAGACCATTTTAGTTCCACCTTATAAAATGGCCCCTGTTGAAATGGAAGAGTTGAAAGAGCAATTTAAAGACTTGCTAGAGAAAGTTTTCAAAAGGCCTAGTGTCTCTTCTTGGTGTGCTGATGTCCTATTCATGCATAAGAAAGATGGATCTCTCAAAATGTCCATAGACTACCAGCAACTGAATAAGATCACAATAAAGAATAAGTATCCTCTCCCTAGGATAGATGATCTATTTGACCAACTTCGGGGTGTCTATTGCTTCTCTATGATAGACCTCAGATAGGGTTACCATCAGTTGAAGGTTAGGGAATGTGATATTCCAAAGACAGCCTTTAGGACAAGGTATGGCTACTTCTCATTCTTGGTCATGTCCTTTGAGTTGCCTAATGCACCCGCAACTTTAACGTATTTGATGAATAGAGTTTTCAGACTGCATCTTGATGTGTTCGTGATTGTATTTATTGATGATATCCTGGTGTATTCTAAGGACGAAGAGGAGCCTACCAATCATCTTAGAGTAGACTTGCAAACTCTCAAAGACCATGAATTGTATGCAAAGTTTTTGAAGTGTACATTTTGGCTCAAGTCTGTGGCGTTCCTAGGTAATGTGGTTTCGAGCGATGGTATTCGAGTGGATGACTAGAAGATTGAAGTGGTTAAGACCTGGCCCAGACCAAACTCTCTGTCATGTCCTCGACCTGGGGTCTAGGAGTGACATGACAAATAGGAACACGAGAGTCCCCAAACAAACCTTAGAGTACCAAAATTTACATCATCAGTTAGAAGCGCATTCAAATTAAACACATAGTTCTAAGGGACGATAAAGTAGGACTCATGCTATGGGTATATCTTAGGGAAGGGATTAGCATGGATTCACATAGCATATAACATCTAATGACTATGGTGCGGGTAAGTATGACTCATGCTATGGGGGGGATTCGTGAGTTAGGATCATTCACATTTCCACATCAAACATACATATAAATCATAATTTCCATAATCAATCCATAGTAATCATATCTAAAGAATAACCATAATCATAAGGTTCAAATACAATAAATAGCACATAGATCCGACAAAAGTATACAAGATGTCCAATAATGTCTCTAGTTATAAGATAGGATGGGGGCCAAGACATATTTCGGAATCACTCCCAAAGCAAATAACACAAATAACAACAATAAGGTAGAGGAATGGTGGTTTCCCCTTGGAAGATAGGACTCACAAAAAAAAAAGGTCTAAATCCCAATCTTGCGTCAAACAGTGGATGAAATAAATCTCTGGTCCATATATAGTGAGATCATGTAGGTAAAAGTATGCATTAGTACGTTTGAATGTACTAACTATGCACGGTACAATGCATAAAACTTAACAAAAACTTGCACTTCAATGTTAGATGACAAGGTCACATAATATAGAAGTATATATATATATATATATATATATAACAATGATTTAGCATAACATGATTCTATGAAATTTTTGATGCATGAAATGCAAATGATGCTCATATATATATATATTAGGGATGTGACCATAACCGACATCTCAAACCCATACGATCCATTACATGAATTTGCCCAATGTTGACCTCCTATCGGGTGAGAGAAGATTACTTGCCAAAGGTAATCTACACAAAACCTTACAACCCGGTCATTTCGTATGTAGTGGCCACCTTCCTCACGACCCGGTCATTTTGGAAGGATTTTCATATCAAAACAAATCGTGTAATATCATAAATGAATAGTCACCTATATGGCCCAGTCATTTCGTGATGAATGCCATTCCTATGCTGGCACATAGTTCAAGAAAAGGGAGAGAGCCCTTAGAGATAGCTCTAACGCCCCCAATCCATCGGTACTGAGTCGTCATCCCACAATAATAATTATATATATATATATATATATATATATATATATATATATATATATATATATAT
>JAOTQJ010003409.1:1913-18752 GCA_025642045.1 Solanum sejunctum | reverse complement strand
TCGCTTATTTGAAGCTAAAGCAAAAGTTCAACATACAAAATTGGGACACTAATAGGTACGTGGTATTGAATACATAATGTGTTGTTAATGTCTGTGCAAGTAGAGGTTTAAACTTGGCTAAGCTATCTAATTGTGCTAACATTCGAGGACAAATGTCACTAGGGGGGAGGATTTAACACCCCACACCTTACAATATTGGCACAATGCAAATGAAACATGACATGGTTTGGACAAATTAGCGCTAATTCTCAAAAGTGTTAAATCTCACGTTAATGGGCTATATGCGCGTCTAGCACTTAAGAGGGTCAAGTGTATACATAGTTTGCATATAATTGAGGAGATTACAGCCTTAAAATTAAGTAAGATAATTGAGGTGCTTGTAGGACTTAGAAGCTAGTAAGTGAGTCACCTACTTGCTTAGCTTAAATCGCTAACTAAACGGAGATGAGGCTCGATGTCGAAATTGTCCAAGTTCGTTTATGAATAAAGTACGTGTTAAGGGTGTAACTTTGGCCCATGATTTAGTATTATAAAGGGTATACATTTTAATCCCAAGAAGTATAATCAAAAGGGCCCAAAAACATCACAATACACTTAGCAAATTGGGCCCAAAACTAAGTAAGTGAAAGTTGGAAAGTAGGCAGCCCAAGTCTATCAAGTTAGTGCTACAAAAAGGCCCAAGTTTAAGGGCCAAGATAATGGGTAAGCAACTTGATTTGGTATAATATGGTCAAAATTTCAAGGGAAGTTCGGCATAAAATCTCTATATAAATATCTCCAAAGCAGCTCCACAATTCATTATTCACTTGAACTCAAAAAAAAAAATAGATTTGTCTTCAAAGTTCTCTCACCTTTTTTTCACCTTGTAAAGCAGCTAAACAACTCTACTAGGGTTCTTGGAGAAGCCCTACACCTTTAAGTAAGTGGTAAGTATGTTTATACATGTGTTTACTGTGATTTTCTTACGAAAAACAAGGAAGAGATGCTAGTTACACTTGCTGATATGTTGGACAGATTCTATGCAGAAGTTGCTGCACCTTTTCCTTTTGTTTTGGTAATTTCTATATGATTTTTAAGTTGAATTATGAAGATAACTTTGTCTTATTAACATGGGTTGAGTAATCAACATCACCCTAAGGTTGCTTCCCTGATTTTGATTTCATTTAACAAGCGCGTTTTATCGAAGTTATCTTAAGTGTCATGTTGATTGGAACTTGCGGGCTGTTGTGTGTAAAGCTATTAGCTCACATCCTTAATGAATTCTTAAGTGCCTTTATAGGACTGTTTTAGGTCTATTTATATATGTAAATTATGCTGGAACAGTTTGGTTAAAGTTGGAATAGGTTTGGAGTTGTCAATGTCGAAATGTATCGAAGAAAGGTAACTTTATGCTGTCCGTTTTTAGATTGTGTGGAATGTGATATGTTGTGCTTTGTGGGCTGTTGTAAGGCTGTATGGAATTAAAATAGGCTGTACATTATGTATATATGCAAATGTGTATTAGAAAATATGATTAGGTGTGGAAAGGTTATAGAAATAAGCCCGGGTTTATAAACACCTGCTTGCTGCCCATGCATTGTTTTCTTATGTGATTGTGATGCCAAGGTGTATCTATTGTCTACTACTTCTAGTGTTATCATCTACTATGTTGTAGATAAGTATTTGGAGTTAGGAAAGGTTATCTCGAGGTAGTAACAAGGTCCGACGACGTGGTATGTAAGGTTACTTGATTTCGTATCACTTGGCATGAAACATAGATCCCTAGTGGGTACATAAAGGCACCTGCCAACTCTGGCACAACTATTAACCATATCTGCACTCTTTTAGATGTTCATATGATTCCATACATAGTTACCTTCAAACCTGCCTGGATACTTTGACACCAAGTTACATGAGTTCTTGCTACAAAATAAATTTCACAAGTTGTTCCATTTCATACGCATTGCATCGTTTGTGTAATGTACTCTTTTCATTATCATATTGTCTTACGTGATCATCCCCATGGCATGTGCTACATACACAGTCTTACAGCTCCAATGTTATGGCTACCAAAAGAATCATCTCAAAGGTAACTAAAAGATAAAGTATACAGTTTTGATAGGTGGTAGCCCGAGGGTGTTCAAGAAGAACCTAGCATAGGGAAGATCACAATACAGTATTACGAGGGGAGCTCGAGGGGGTAAAAAAAACTAGTATAGGGACAATTGCGATATAGTTTACCACTGATCGATTGGTCATTTGATTATAGCTGTGCACATATTTTCTAGTACCAATTTTACAGTAAAGGTAAAGTGATATAAAGGACATAAAGTACATGATTTGGCAACATAACTAAGGGTGGTCCCTGATATTCCACAGATGCATGGTTTCATTTGAGTTATTACTTTATATACAGTATATCCTGCCTTATATACTCAGTACATTATCTCGTACTGAAGTCCCTTACCGGGGACCTGCATTTCATGCTGCAGATACAGGTGCTAGTAGATCTCCCAGTAGTAGTACAGGACATTCAGATGTGGTTACCAAGCTCCAGATTGCTTCAGAGCTTTGTATGTCTAGAGCTTATATATTTATATTATATAGTTAGTTGAGGCAGGGCCTGTCCCGATCCTTATCAGATGTTGTTCTTTATTTAGAGGCTTTGTAGACTATATAAAGCACAGTGAAGTCATGTATCGCACTTTAGATAGCGTGGCCAGAACAACATAGTTATATGCATTTTCTTTTGGTTTGTTATCACTATTTATCTTCTTAAAGGCATGTCAAATGTAGAAACCTCTTATAATATGTATATAATGCATATAGTTACAGGTTGGTTCTCCTGAGCCTTATCGGCAACGACTACTGGTCTGCCCTACGGAACTTTGGGGTGTGACAAAAGGGGTATCACTGTGGTCCCAAATGCTAACAACAAGTTGATTTCCATACAGCCAGTCACTGGGTGGAGAGTGTACGCGGAATACAAGAAGCTCAATGTATCGACAAAAAAGGACCACTTCGTTATGTTGTTGTCATGACCCGAACCTAGGGTCTAGGAGTGACAAGGTGAATGGGAACCCAAAAGTCCCAAAACAAGCCTCATGGCATCTATACACATATCATTAGTTCGAAAGCATAGATGAAATAGTAAACATATTATTCTAAGAGACGATAAAATATGAGTCACGCTATAGGGATATCATAGGGATAGGAAGTAACATAAATTCACATAACACATATCACATAAAGACTAAGGAGGGGGTAAGTATGATTATCCTATGGGGGAATTACGAGACTTAGGATCTTCCATATCATAACATGAATCCATAACATAAGCTCATAATCAATCAATAATGACATAAACCATTACATAACGATATCCATAAACATAATCTCCGAATACAACACCCAGCATATAAACATAAGGGAGTCTGCAAAATGTCCAACAATGCCTCTATTCATAAGATAGGATAGGGTCAAGACATGTTCTAGGCTCACCCTTAGTGTAAAAAACATAAACTAAGCACCATAGGTAAAAAGAATGGTAGTTTGTCCTTGGAAGATAGGATTCACCATAACAAGTATCTCAAGATCTAAATCTAGTCACCATACAGTGTATGGAGGTAGTCCTCCGCCCCTACATGTTTAGATCATATAGGAAAAAAATATGTGTTAGTACATTTGAATGTACTAAGTATGTGCTAATGTCATGCACATGAGCTCATTAAATCTACATTCAGTGTTAGATGACAAGGGGACATACATAGAAAGAATCACATAACAAGAGAATAATATATAAATATGCCATAAAATGTATGATGTATGAATGCGAAAATACTTTGTATATAATGAGGATGGGACCATAAGTGACATAAGACCAAGTGATCTATAACTTAGAACTATGTCGCCTAACCCAAAGTGGATAAAGAGGTCACCTACTTGTCAAATTTAGATCCACAATCATTTATCATCCAGAAAGGGCCAAAATATATCTATGTTAGACACATAGTTTAAGAGAAAGGAGTATGGACTCTTGGGGATAACCCACTATACCTTGAATCCCATTAGTGCTAATTCATCATCTCACTAGAGTACACACACACACACACACATATGTATATATATGTGTGTGTGTGTGTGTGTGTGTGTGTGTGCTTGTAAAAGAGGCATAAGTCTACCAAAACATAACAATGAATACTTAAGCTTGAAGGCTAAATCACATTTCATATTCATACATACATAGGCTACATAGCAAAAACATATTTTATGTAATACTTTCATACATAGGGATAGATGCTTTGGAGAACCTTCTTGAGAAAAGAGTATGGACTTTTGGGGATAGACCACCTCGCCTCAGACCTCAATCGGTGCTCCATAAAGATAGTGGTGTAAATACCCATAATTGCTCAAAGAGCCATAATCATAGACATTTATGTGATCACATTTTTGTCATAGCCATAATCTTATAAAAATCATATACATAAACATAATTAGGCTTAACCCACTTCATAATTTTTATAAAATCCAATGGTCATGACTGCATATGCCATGAATGATATGTGAATAACAATGGGTAATATAGATTCAACCTAAAATCAATAATATAATATGGAATTCAAGTAAATCCATAAGTAAAATTCACATTTAAATCATAATATAAATTGCATGCTCAAATCTAGCTTTAAAGGGGACATGTACATTCATGTCTTCATAACTTCAATGCAATTTATCATATTAGGGCTTAAATCATTTTAAAATCAACAATAAACGATATCCCATATAACTATTAAATATAATAAACAATAATATTAAAAACTCATATTTAAAATAAGCTAAAATTCCATGAAATCGAGTGTAAAAGAGTTTGGGTCTTCTTGGTTGAAAGGGTTCAAGAATCAATCCCATAGACCTTAGCTAATAGAGAAGATCCAAGAAGAAATTTGATGAAGAAAGAGTCTTCCCTTGATTCCCTAGTGTAGTTTTCAAAAGAGACCTTTAAGAGAGTTCTTTAGAGTGACTTGAGAGAATTCTAAGTGTAAGAGGTGAATTTAAATGAGAGAAATAAAGTATAGCTCATTTGAATGTCTTTAGGTAGCATAGAAAGTCACAAAAGACTTATAGGCAGAACTATAAATATAAAAATACCATTAATGAAACGAGTAGAAAAATTGTAGTCAGGGGTCATAGGGATGGGTATATGGTTTGTATGGCACCAAACTGACAGTACACTTGGTCTGTTATCCAACATATAGAAAAATTCTTCCTGATGAAGGTCAGAAATGGTAATCATATACCTAGTAAAATTTGGTAAAAACACCTAAACGGTTGGTCTCACGGTCTGTACCAAGCTATACAGATCGTGTACTCCTCCATAACAATTCACTTAGAAAATTTTTCATGACAATGTTCTAGTATAAGGATCTACTACTTAGAATATTTTCACTCCAGCACCTATAGAGGAGGGACTCACTGACCGTGAAGCACCATATGGTCCATGAGAGGGGTCGTGCCGCTTGCCTTGGCTTCAAAGTTGAGAAGTTTCAAGGCCACCGCTACCACACGGTCCACTAAATGGTTCATGAAGCCTCACATGGCTTGTGTAGGGTCTATGTGTGGTATTCCTTAGTCCTAAACTCCATGTTCTAGCCCACACACCACACACAAGGCTAAGGGCCACTCCAAGGAGGCCCCATACGGTCTGTATAGCCTCACACGGACTGTGAAGGCTTTCATAGAATGTTTCCTTGGTCCAAAACTTTGTAGAACCAAATTTACAAGCTCCATTGAAGTCATACAAAGTTTAGGTCCTTACAGTTGTTCATGAATCAAATGCCAGACCGATTAGCTAAAAGAGCTGGTACTATTTTCTGGATGTGTATTTAGGCAAGAACTAGATTGCCATTGCTTTGAAAGATCAGGAAAAGATAATGTTCACATATCCTTATGGAACCTTCACATTCAAGAGGATGTCATTTGAGTTGTTCAATGCACCAGCATCATTATAAAGATGTATGATGTCCATCTTCTCAGACATGGTGCAGGAAACAATTGAGATATTCATGGATGACTTTAGTGTGGTTGGTGAATCATTCGAGGATTGCTTGAAACACTTACATGTTGTGCTTAGTAGTTGTGAGGAATGCTATTTGGTGCTGAATTGGGAAAAGTGCCACTTCATAGTAATAGAGGGCATATTGGGTCATAGAATCTCCATCAAAGAAATTGAGGTTGATAGAGCTAAAGTGGAAGTGATTGAGAACCTTCCCCTATCCATCTCTATGAGTGGTATGAGGAGCGTCATAGGGCATGCAAGATTCTTCAAGAGTATCATAAAAGACATCTCTAAAACTGCACACCCTTTGTGCAAACTACTTGAGAATGATGCTAAATTCGTGTTTGGTTACACATGTCTAAAAGACTTTGAAGGATTAAAGCAGAAACTGATTTTATCCTCTATCATTGTAGCTCCAGACTGGTCAAATCCCTTTGAAATAATGTGTGATGCAATTGGGGTCGCGCTAGGTGAAGTATTGGGACAGTGCTAAGAGACGATATTACATCCCATATACTATGCTAGTAAAGCTCTTAATATAGCTCAGAAGAACTACACTGTCATTGAATAGGAGCTACTTGTGTTAGTCTTTGTGTTCAAGAAATTTAGGTCATACTAGTTAGGGACCAAAGTGGTGGTGTACACGGAACACTCAACACTGCTGTACTTGGTGGCAAAGAAGGATGCAAAAACAAGATTGATGAGATGGGTACTCCTTCAAGAATTTAATTTTGATGTCATCAATAGAAAAAGGAATGATAATCAGGTTGCAAATCACCTTTCTAAGTTAGAAGATGGATCCATGGGAAAGTTTGATGATATATTGGAGATTAACATCTTATTCCCAGATGAAAGAGTGTTGGTAGCATCCTATGATTTGATACCATGGTTTGCAAACTGTACAAACTATTTGATTAGTGATATTTGTGCCGCCTGATCTGAATACCAACTAGCATAGAAAGTTCATATGTTATATGAGAAAATTCTTTTGAGATGATCCATATTTGTTTTGTGTATGTGCAAATGGGATTAATCATTACTGTGTTCATAAGGTCGACATAATGAGTATCCTCGAAGCATGTCACTCATCTTTGGTAGGTGGGCATCATAGCAGAGTCAGAACAACATGTAAGATGTTGCATTGTGGTTACTATTGTCCTACCATCCACTAAAATGCTCACGACTATGCCAAAGTATGTGATAGATGCCAGAGAGAATGTAGTGTTTCCCACAAGCACGAGCTCCCTTTGAACCCCATTATGATGATTGAGTTATTTGATGTCTGGGAAATTAACTTCATGGGCCCTTTTGTTAGCTTGCATGGAAATAAATACATCTTAGTCATTGTCAACTATGTATCAAAATTGGTGGAGATAGTTACTCTCCCATCCATAAAGTCAAAAATGTCACAACATCTTTGAAAAGGAACATTTTCTCAAGGTTTGGTACCCCCAGGCTATGATTAGCGATGGAGATTCTCACTTCTATAATAGGTTATTCAAGGCTCTACTTGAAAAATATGGGGTAAAGCACCATGTAGAAACACCTTACCATCCTCAAACAAATGAGCAAGCGTAGGTGTCTAATAGGGAAACTAAATAGATTCTGTCCTAGTTTGTGAATGCAAATCGAACAAATTAGTTACTAAATCTTGATGATGCATATTGAACAACATTCAAAACCTTTATAAACATGTCTCCCTACGAACGTGTCTTTGGGAAAGCTTGTCACTTGCTGGTGGAGCTTAATCATAAGGCATTGTAGGCACTGAAAAAGTTGAATCTGTAATAGAATGATGCTAAAAACTCTAGGTTGAGCCAACTCAATGAACTTGATGAATTTAGTTTGAGGGCATATGAGAGCCCTGTCCTATATAAACAAAGGATGAAGATGCAAACATGATCGTTACATAGAGAATCGCTAGTTCGCACCATGGGACTTAGTGCTACTATACAACTCCATGCTAAAGTTGTTCCTTGGAAAACTTAAGCCCAGATGGTTGGGAGTCTTTAGGGTAGCATGTCTTTGATCATGGAGCCATCGAGTTAGAGAAAAAAACGATGGTACATTCAAAGTGAATAGGAAAAGAGTCAGACCATACCTTGGAAATGTGGAGAAAATAAGAACAATGGAAGCACGGGCATTTGATGAAGTTTGAGCACTCAAATTGTCGATGTCATGCCGCGATAATAAATCAGGCGCTGCTTGGGAGACAACTTAAGGTACACTATTGTGGTTAGGTGCCCAGATATGTCTTTTTGACCTCGGTACTTCATTTTGCATTTTTGGTGTGCAGTGAGGATAATGCACCTCCTTTTCGATGAGATATGGAGAATTATAGGCCTTAGTGAAGTCTGAGTAGCCTTGACCTAAGACTATCCCAAATTATGGATCCTAGGGGTTTTCTTGTCTGTGTTCTTTTTTACCATATATATTTAATTTCTGCTAAACTAGCATGGTTAGGATATGACACCCTATAACTCCATGTTCATATATATCTATGTTTTAAGCCCTTTTTTGTAGGTGGAGAGTGTATTAGGGTCGTGGGAGATGTCTAGTACTTAGACGAGTTCAAGACTTTCCCTTGAGTTGAGTTTTGGTTGTTGGTTTGTGCAAGAGTCAACTTTAAATGAGCATGAATTTAAGCACACTTGGAATTGGATGGCTCACGACATGTCAAATTAAAGCCTTTTGAGTTAGCTTTCCAATGCACTTGGGCTCACCTCATTCCATGATCGAGGAGTTATGATCGTTTTCATAAGACCCTCTTGTACATTGATGTCACACGAGCTCCTTGATGGGCAGTGAGGCTTTGGATAGGGCGTGTGGACTGTTTTGAGCTGGAAAAGGTCATTTTTAGTATAAGACATATGACACATCTTGTGTCACGGGCCATGTGGCTCATTACTGACCATGTGACTGGTCGTGGAGTGTGTGCAAGTGAGGAAGAGTTAGCATGAGAGGGAGTTTTGAGTGTGGTACCATGGGCACCTTTGACGGGCCGTGCCAGGTCAGACGACTCATGAGCCTTGGGCCTAGGCTGTCCTGCATCATTTTTTCTCTAAGTGTAGTTGTACGGACCACTACACTGACCATGTAACACCACCACGGATATGAAAGTGACCTGCCAAAGTGAGGATGATAGTAATTTTTTTTAAGTTTCCCAACTTGCAATGTTTTACCAAGCCTCGTCTCACGGGCACTCATACACAATCCGTGAAGCCTTCAATGAGGCATCACTTTGCCAATTTTTTCATCAATTTATTAATGGCATTTTCATGAATTTAATCTAGTCTAATGAACTTTCTAGACTTCCAATGCTATCTTAACCTCCCCAAAAAACGTAAACCCTATTCCAGAGGATCAAAGTCATTACTCTCATCTCAAATACACTCTCAAATTCCTCAAAGTCCTCCACCAAGGCCCCAATAAAAATTCAAGGAAACTCTAGAGCAAGCTTTGGATTCCAAGTCCGACTTCCAAACTTCAAATCTTTCACAACTTAATTTTAAGAAACTCAAAGTCTAAGGTATGTGGGTTTCATTCTTGAATACCTTTTACCCATGAAGCCCAATCATCCATTTCCATGAGAATTACGTGTATCCAAGTTGTATTGCTTATGAGTATTATTTATTAGTGATTATGGTCATGTACTATATTGGGGTTTTATTAAAGTTTATTGACAACACATGATTGCCCATTTTTAAGTCTATACCATGAGGTGATTTAGCTATTATGATCATGCATATTTTAAGCTATAAAACTATGATCTCTCTTGATATTTGATAGGGGGGTTTCAACATATTTCATATGAGGGTTTACCAAGTATTGGTGGGTTGATTAACATTAGGATTTCTCACATGATTCCACTCTTAATTGTATATTTTTATACTAGCATTACACACCCACAAAGTGTTCGACAAAATGTTCGGTTAATGTATCATGAGTTATTGAAGGTCTAATGCTTTGTATGTGAGTTAAGTAGCTTTATGATGATGAAAGGATGATATGTATATGTTGATTTCATGAAAAACGACTATAGTGTTATGAGTTGGCCATAGCCAATTGAGGGGTGATGCCTCAATCACCTCAGATGGGGGTGGTATGCCATCAACCAATTGAGGGGTTGATACCTCCATCACCACGGATGGGGGTGGTAAGCCATCAACCAATTAATGAGTTGATAACCCAATCTCCTCAGATGGGTGGTAAGCCATCAACCAATTAAGGATTTGATACCTCAATCACTTCCGATAGAGGGTGGTCATGTTCATCAATCAATTGAGGGATTGATTCCTCAATCACTTCTAAGGGGTGGTCTACCTTAGATTCCAAGCACTAAGTTTGCTTGGTCTATGATGATGAGTTTGCTTGGTCTATGATGATGGTATCTTCCTTTACATGTAATATTTTCTATATAAGCATGTTTTACATCAAGCAACATTCACACATGACGTATTATTATTATGCTCTCCATTGCTTACAATATTTTGATTATATTGTCTATCTCTTGTTGCATTTCATCCTATATACTTAGTACATTCAAACATACTAATGCATTCTCTATGACTACATAATGTTACCATGTAGGAATCAGAGCTCCTCACAATCATCCTCATCCTCCATGTGGCTAGTACGATATCTCTCAAACCAAGTTGGTGAGTCCTCAACTTCGAGGAAATACTTCTCTTGATTTATGCTATGTATTGACTCTTGTTATGTTGGAAACTTATGACTATGAGGGTGAGCGAGGAGATTATCTTGACCCCTACTCCTATCTATATAGTAGAGGTTTTGTTGGAACCTTATGATGTACTAATGTTATATTGTATTGGTTTGTTATGCTACTATGTTATTAAAGTTATCCCTTAGCCTCATTTATCCCTATTTACTATCTCTTATTATTGTTCAAATGCTTTCGCGACCAAGGATGTGTAATAAAATGTTAAGAGGTTTGATTAGTGTCCGTTCGAGTTTCCCAATCACTGTGTCACATCTAGGCCATAGGATTGGGTTGTGACATAGGAAGTGTAGGTAGTATTTGTAGCATATTGTACTAATATTTTTGGCATATATGTAATTTTGTTCTTGTTTGTGAAAATGATACCCACCAATATTTTTGATTAGTTAGTTTGGATAGCAATCATGCATGTTTGATTGTATTGACAGTGCCTTTTTTGATAAGTGAGGATAAAATTGAGATAAAACGTATAATCTGAGAGTCTGTGTTGATAGTGTAATCAGTGTTATCTGATTGTGAGCTTATTTTGTTAAATTCATATATTGTGTTTCAAATCAGAACTTGCCCTTGTTATTCTGATTTAGACTGTAGGCTAGTTTGTTAGGAATGGATCTTGGGTCATTGTTCATAATAGTCCACTTAGAATAAATAACCAACCAAATGTGTGAAATATCCCTTGATCTTAATGTTTGAGCATTACATGTACCTTTTCTTTGTAAAAACCTATGAAACCTAGCCTTATTAGACGTAATATCCTGAAATTAGCCATTGTTCTTCCTTGAAAATTATGCACCTTAACTGAGGCAAAAAATCCTATGTTGAGGTTACTAACAAAAGTGGCCCTGGTTCCTAGGTTTGATATTGCACACCTCGACCCAAGCCAAATGTCACGCCCCGAGAGGGTGCCCTAGACATGGCCGACACCCAGAGACTATTACTAGTCTCCAAGAGAATAACTTGGCCTCATCACATTCATTTAATCAATAAATTCTATAAGATTAGTAAAAGTCTAAAGATAGCAATGGGAAATCTAGTCTCACCATAATATTGATTAAATAAAAAGGCTAATAGAAAGAAACTAGCTCAAACAGTCTCAACATCAATACTCTAACTCTAGGCTATGAAGGTTCTATCACTATCATATGGTACCAAAACATACCTATGGCTACCTAAAAATAAAATAAGCTAACTCAAGGTCTAACTCTAACAAGTATGATGAAAGTAAATGTAATGACCCTTTGAAGAAAGCGAGGCTCACCAACTCAGCTAAAACACTCAGATCCTCAATGATAGCTTGTTGACAATCTGTAGTACCTACCTCTGCATCATAAAATGATGTAGTCCAAAAGGGGACATCAGTACTTGGAGTGTACTAGTATGTTAAATAGCTGAATGAAATAGAAACATGTAGAATAATATGGAACAACATCAACTCAACATAATACTCAATCAACTTGTCAACTGTCTTCTAAAGCAAGAATAAAGAGTAGACAAATGACCCATCAACCAACTCAAAGCTCATCAATCAACTCAAAGTCAACTCAACTCATCTCAACACAACTCTACTCATCTTAACTTAACTAAACTTAGAGTACTCAATATGGGCACTTTCTGGCAGTTTCTCTTATCCGAGAACAAGCATTTAAGAGCTAGTGATTGTACAACAATCCCATTGGTGTTGCCACTTTTGTTCCATACTTTCCAGATAAGGAACAAATATAATCTAGAATGGATCTAAGCTCTACTATCCATTATTGTTTCAGGGACTTTATCTCGAGCGAGGACCATGTCATGTAATGGTTCAGTCCTCTTCTATACTTAGAAACATAGTTAATGAGTGTGAGTGAGACTCACTCTTACCCACTTTGGTGTCTGATACTACTTCCAAGACTCAATGCTCATAACATTATTCTCTTCTCAATTAGCCTCATGGAGGCACTCATCAACTCAATTAGTCTCATGGAGACTCTCTTCATCTCATTAACTCAAAATCAAGGGGCCTCAATTATTTCAGGGACTTTAACTCATCTCAATTAACTCAATTCTCATTTAAGAACTCAAGGACTTAAATCAACAATAAGAAAAAGTCAATGAGGCAAAACTCAAAAACTCAATTATGAAGACTCATAGGATCATCAAGCTCAATTAACTCAACCCCATACTCACATCAAACTTCACTCAACATACTCAAACCAAGGCTATAGACTCCATCCCTAAGTTCATTACATATGCTTTCATAATTTAACATATATGGTTGTACAATATCTTATGGAAAATATATAATTCAAGAAAAAAAGTTTATGATGATCATCAATATATAAAAATACATGTAGTAGATATAATCTTCAAGAAAATAATAAAGAAAGTGTTTTAAGAAATAAGTGTGGAGACTCATGAACTCTTAACTCCTCTATTACCAACTATTGGGCACGTGGAAGAACAATCCTATGTTTTGGTTTACCCTTATAAACCTAGAATAAAACTTTTGGATAATCCATCCTCAAGAACTCTCCTCAAGCTCCTCAATTTTATGCTCCTCTTCTCTTCTCTTTAGCCCTAGTCCTTTTCAAGGACTTAGAATGGGGTTTAAATCCCTTTGCTTAAAATGATCTATTTTGGTCATTATTTAAGTATCGGAGGGGTTTGGAAAGGTTTGAAATGCTCCTCACAAAATTAAAAAAAAATTCATCTTAAGACGTAGGGTCCACGATGCAAGCAGGGTAAAATTTGGTATGTTTCATCAAAAATTCTTCAAATGAGGTTTCTAATCTCGTAGAGAATTTTTGGGACAAACTAAGAGTTGGTCTATGGCAGATGCGCGTCACGCACCTTCCACGCACTTACATTGGTTTTTGTTTTTGCATCAAAAAATTATCCTTTGATCTCGTTGCTTTAAAAATCAACCGAGACCATTTTTCCACTCAATATTTCATGTTGATCGCATATCTAACCGCAGATTTTCTGTTGAAGCATGAGAAGATGCATTATGCACACGTCTCTCCTCTAGGGGTATTTTGATAATTTTATTGGGCATTAAGTCATCTCCCCCTTCAGATCATTCATCCTTTAATGATGAGTAAAGGTGGATATCAAGGTATGAATAAATTCAAGACTCATCTCAATA
Source organism: Solanum sejunctum (assembly GCA_025642045.1). Taxonomy (NCBI): domain Eukaryota; kingdom Viridiplantae; phylum Streptophyta; class Magnoliopsida; order Solanales; family Solanaceae; genus Solanum; species Solanum sejunctum. The sequence continues at coordinate 4,853 of JAOTQJ010003409.1, read as the reverse complement.
CTCGCTTAACAACTCAAACTCTTGACTCCTCATCAACCTCAAAACTCTACTCAAACTCAAGAATAGACAAATTAACTCAAGGATAGAAACATCGATTTAGTCAAGGGTAAGAACATTACCTTCAATATTCTAGTATTAATAGATACAGATATTTACTCTTATCTCTTTCTTAGCTTCCCATGTGGCTTTCTCAATGAATTGATTTGTCTATAAGACTTTGACTGAGGCAATCTCTTTGGTTCTCAACTTGTGAACCTGATGATCAAAGACTTAGACCAAAATCTCTTGGTATGAGAAGTTATCCTTCACTCCAATGCTCTCAATAGGGATCACCACAAAATGATTTCCCTAGCACCATTTTAACATCGAGATGTAGAATACCAAATGATTGTGTCAAACTTGGAAGACAACTTTAACTCAGAAGAAACCTTCCCAATCCTCTTCACAATCTGATACAGGATAATATAGAGGACTCAATTTCTCCTTCTTCCCAAATCTCAAGACACCCTTAATAGGTGACACTTTTCATGTACACCTAATCATTTACCTCAAACTCTAAGTTTCTTCTCCTCACATCGGTGTAAGAGTTTTGGTGACTTCTGTGCAGTCTTCAACCTCTCTTTGCTGACCTTTACCTTCTCCATCAAATGGTGGAGAAGATCAAGCCTAATCAACTCAGTTTCTCTAACCTTAAACTGCCTAATTGGTGATCTAGATCTCCTTCCATACAAATTTTCGTAGGGATCGATTTGAATGCTTGCATCATAACTATTATTATAGGCAAATTCAATCTATTATAAGTGATCATCTCAATTTCCTTTAAAGTCAAGGACACAGGCTCTCAACATATCCTCTAAGGTCTGAATTATAAATTCTGCTTGGTTATTTGCCTGTGGGTGAAAGGTTATACTTGGATTCACCTTAGTACCCAATCCCTTCTAGATAGATATCCAAAATTGGGAGGTGAATTGAGTTCCTCTGTCTGAGATGATAGACAAGGGAGCTCCATGCAACCTCAAAATCTCACCGATGTACAACTTGGCATACTTCTCCGTAGTGTTAGTTGTTTTAACTGCTAAGAAGTGAGCCAATTTGATTATCCTATCAGCGATCACCCATATCAAATCATATTATTGTTGAGACCTTTATAGACTAGTAATGAAGTCCATGTTGATCATCTCCTACTTTCATTCTAGAATCTCAAAGTTCTGTGCCAATCCACATGGCCTTTGATGCTAGACCTTAACTTGTTGGCAATTTGGGTACTTGGAAACAAACTCAACAATATCCCTCTTCATTCCACTCCACCAATAGACTTCCCTCAATTCATGGTATATCTTAGTATAGCCAAGATGAATGGAATATCTAGCGCTATAGGCTTTACCCATAATTATATCTCGTATACTATAAATTTCTGGGATGTAGAGTCTACTCTGGTACCTCAACACTACATTTCCCCCTTTGGAGAGACCATCACTTTATGTTTATGGACAACCTCCTTTAATTGAAGTATGATAGGATCTCGGTCTTTTTTCTTTCACCTCTGCTACTAAAGATGAACCTAACCTATTTTGAATATTTACTCCTCCGTTCATCCTTCACCTCAAGTTGAATTCTCAATCGAGCCAATCGATACACTTCCTTCACTAACTCCTTCTTTCCTTCCTAAACATGGGTAGTACTACCTATTGACAACATGCTAATAGCATTAGCAATAATATTATCTTTACCTCGATAGTAAACAATGCTCATGTCATAATCCTTGAGCAATTCCAACTATCTCCTCTATCAAAGGTTAAGTTCTTTCTAACTGAAGACATACTGCCCAACTCATGTGGTCACTGAACGTATAGACATGCACTCCATGCAAGTAGTGGCACCAGATTTTAAGTGAAAATACCACCGCAGCCACCTTCAAATCATGGGTCATATAGTTCCTCTATGAACCTTAAGTTGTTTAGAAGCATAGGCTATCACTTTCCCTCTCTGCATCAGCACACATCCCAATCCAGCTCATGAAGCATCATAATAGATCACAAAGTTCATTGTCCTATGGAGCGAGGTTAGAACTGGTGCAGCAGTTAGTCTAGTCTTCAACTCTTGGAAACTCTTCTCACATTCATTAGATCACTGGAACTTGACCTTTTTATAATTCAATTTGGTCAATAGTGCGGCTAGGGAAGAAAATCCATCAACAAATTGACTGTAGTAGCCTGTCAACCCCATGAAACTTCTTATGTTAGTCAAAGAGGTTGGTCTAGGTTAGTTCTTAACCACTTTAATCTTTTTGGCATCTAGTCAAATACCATCACCAAAAACAATGGGGCTTATAAAAGCAAATTTCTTAAGCAAAGACTCATATTTAGAGAATTTTGCATATAACTCATGATCCTTGAGGGTTTAAAGGACAACTCTAAGGTGATTGAAATGCTCCCTCTCATATATCAAATAAACCAATATATCATCGATGAACATGATCATAAATATATCAAGATATTATCTGAACACCCTATTCATCAAGTCTATGAAGGTTGCAGGTGCATTCACCAACCCAAAGGACATGACTAGGAAATTGAAATGACCATATCTAGTACTAAAGGCTATCTTGGGAATATCACATTCCCTCACTTTCAACTGATGGTAGTCAGATCTGAGGTCTACCTTTGAGAAATAAGAGGCACCATAAAGTTGGTCAAATAGATCATCTATCCTTGGAAGAGGATGTTTATTCTTTATTTTGACAGTGTTCAGTTGCTTATAGTCAATATACATTATGAGAGACCCACATCTTTGTTTCACATGAATAGGACAGGGGCACCCCAAGGAGAAATACTTGGCCATATGAATCCCTTCTTTGATAGAACTCTCAATTACACTTTCAACTCTTTCAACTTAGTGGGGCCAATCCTATAAGGTGGAATTGAGATAGGCTGGGTATTA
>JAOTQJ010003388.1:0-52347 GCA_025642045.1 Solanum sejunctum | reverse complement strand
TTTGCGTCAAAATCTACGCCGTCACATGTCAGACGCGCCCTGGAAGCTTCCAGGGCACTGTAGCAGCCACTGTAGCAAACGGCTAAAAATGGCTAGAAATGGCCCTTAGAGACTTGTATATATAGAAGGGACATTTTCATTTGTAAGGCATCACCTTGTAAGCCATAAATCCACAATTGTAAAGCAAAGAGTTCTCTACAAGAGTTCTTCTTTCCTCCAAGTTTCTAAGTTTCTTCATTGTCTTTTGCTTAGTCTTTTATAATTCTGCTGCCAAGTTCCACTAAGCATTAGGCCTTAGTGTCCGACTGACTAGCAACTTGAACGTTGTAATTTTGCTAAGCCGCACGGTTCGTCGGAGTTGCATACCGGTCCGTGACACCCATCATCAAGATGCAAAGGTTTTGGTAATAGAGTTCAACAATTTCATACCGCAAACAAAAGTAGAAATTAATAATAGCACACCTTATTGAGAGACCAACGAATAAAACTTACTGATAAAAATATAGAGCAGTGATCTGAAAACATATGGTTAAGAGAGGAAAAACATAAAAGGAACAGAAAATTTTTACTATAAGCAAATAAAATAGCAACTGTAACCTGTGAATTAAAGAAACATCACATCCGAATCAATTCTATAGAAACAGATAAGAACACATTAGAATTGAATCTCATTGGACAAATTAGACTTAATTAGAAGATGACATATTCAACTAACAGTAACCACTGCTTTAAATTTCCTTAAAAAAGAGAGAGAATATACTTCTATACCCATAAGCTTAAACAGGATCAATGCAGAATATGCCAAAAGTTGGACATGTGTTCAAAGAAGAGAGTTCCATATATTCAAGGCTATAACTAGATGTATGTACAGGGAACAATTAACTTAATGAGACCTCTTTTTCAGATAAAGAATGTCCAAGAAAGTTACAGCAAAGCCAAATAAATTAGCGACATTTTCTCAGGCTTAAAAAATGTTGCCACAAACGATGACTTCAACTTTCACGATAAAATATTTTGCATTAAAAAGGTGAGCAACAAATGAGCCATAATATATATATATACACACACACACACACTAGGGGGCTTAGCCCGTGCGATAATACGTTGGGTAAATATCCACAGCATCTGATACATTATTGTTGATAATAAGATAACAGAGAAATAATACTATAAGCGTAATAATTCATCCAACTGATTAAACAACTGAGTTAAAAAGAAATTGCTGTAAAATTTTATAGCTTTCACACCTTCATAGGATTAGTTGTAACATCAATGATGTCCTGCGATCTTCTCTGGATTCTTGGTTCTGGAATGAAGAGAAGTTGGCAAATGTAGCCCAATATTCAGATCAAATGTAGCCCCTGGTTGCACCATATAAGTTGAATAATCATTACATCTTGAAAACAATAAGAGTTAAAGATAATAGAACCACATCAACAAATTCGAATATGACATTTGTGCATCTTCAGCCAAGAACTCCGAGTATAAGGGCTGTTTAATCTGCAAATAGCTTTGTTTTTCTCTATTTGGTATGTGGAGATGAAAAAATTTCTCATAGGTAATAAGTAAATCAATAAGTTATATTATTAAGATGGATACGGTCAATTTGGCTAAAGTACACAAGAACTACATAGCAAAGCACTAACACAGATCTTGTAAATGTTTCATGACCTGTTTTAAACTGTATTATTGCAAACTCAGATAAAAAGGAAGAATCTAAGGATATAATATATGTGAGTTTCATGGTAAATTGTGCAAGAAAGAGTTGCCACATACGGTAATTTGCTTAACAAAGACTTTGGCACAAGTAACACCATTTTTTTTTCTTTATAATGTCACAGCTTCACCATAGTAATCAAATGAGGAAGCAAACAGTTTCAGCATCAACATCAGCAAATTATTGATACACAACCCAACCAGCCTACATGGAAGAACGGAATATTATAACTCCAAATGTTGCACAACCCTTGTCAACTTAGGATTTACAACCACACAAAATCCTCAATGTTGCTCGTTGTTCTAAGGCAATAAAGCATGGGCATAAAAGGAACATGGTTTTGGTACCAAAAGCTGAATTTTAACAGTAATATAGAATGGAACATAGACAAATACACGAATTGGAGAAGTTAACGGAAAAGTGACCCGAACAAAGAATTCTCAAACTTAATAAAGGGAGGCAAGATTTCCAGACAAAATATATGTACTCACAAGTCCAAACAGTGAAGTTCCTCTCAGATATTCTAGCATGATACCCCACACCCCCACATCCACCCCCAAACGAAATAATCTTTTCAATATCTTCCAAAGGGAATTCTATGCAAATATATGAGGTCAGTCAGGTTAAGATGGAACATGCATTTGAACTATCATTTAGTTTCAAGATTATCCATCACTTTAGTTGCTTGTTTCTCCAGTGTAAAAGATGTTGCAATATTTCTCTCTCACTCCTTTGTGACACAATTATGTGATAATATTTGTATTCTTGAAAAGTAGCAGAAATGATAATTAACCCAACAACTTGATGTGAAAAAGGGAAGACTTTAGCCAAGAGGAACAATCAAAGACCTTTGCGATAATCTTAACAACACCAACAAAACTCTCAAACACCATTGCTTGGCTAAGCAAGATAAAGTACCAATTATCTATTTCATGAATGAATTAATATTATTTCATTTCACATTTGTCTGATACCTTTCAAGAAAAACTTGAAACCTGTTCATCCTCCTCCTTGCCATTTAAAGAAACCCATCTTGAACTATCAGACCACCTAATGTGAAAAGAGAGTAAAACTATCCTTTATCAGCTTAAAGTGGAGTGGAGTAATAGAAAATGTCCAAAATCAATAAAAAAGGCTAAACAAAATAAGATAAGAAGATGGTGAAAAGGACTAACCACAGGCCAGGTAGTGAAAAATATTTTAGGGAAGCATCCATAAGATACACCAATAATTCCTTAGTAGCATCTCTTTCCTGCATATTTTGGTTTTGTTTTTGATTGCCCATTTGAAATATAAACATTAATAGCTTAATATTCAATCTTAACCCAAATATGCTAGTGAAAAATCATAATGATTCCTTATAGAAACCTCTCTGCCAGGAGAATATCCAAGTAATTAGTAATTACACCTTCATCTTGCATATTTAGTGGAATATATGATGATAGCTAGCTTAGTCACGAAGAGTCGTTGCTCAATCGCTCTCAGAGATTTCGCTGTTGCGATTAGTCGATGAGCATGTATACATAAAACATGAACCACCGTGGATGCACAATCAACTTGTGAATTTCAGTGATCTTGAAAAAGCTCAATTTTTTTATGATTTATTATTTCATTAATTTTTATCAAATTTTATGAGATAATTAAGAAACACAATTTTAAAAGTAAAAATTAATGAAAAAAATAATAAAAATTAAAGTTCTTTAAATTGTTCTTTAAACTTTTTATGGACAATTTTCATCTGATTTTGTGGGATAATTAAAAGGTATTCAAGAAAAAAGATAGAAATTAGTGAAAGAGTGATATTACGAACCTGAATTTTTGTATATTTTTTTAGTACACCAAATCTGGCATAGTAGGTAATGAAGTTACCTTAGAGTGAACTTCCACCATTGTAGAGAGCAAGAGGAAAAGCAGAGAAGAAGAATAGCGATTTTTTGGCAAAGCAGGAGAGAGGAGAGGTTTTGTTCCACATAAACAAAATTTACACGTGTCATCACAGCTAAACTTCACATTTCTCAAATGTCTTTCACATTCAAGCATGATCAGATTTCCTATGTACAATTTATACTACTTTTGGTACAATCTATAGTTGCCGTGTTGGTACCACCTCTGTTCGCTTATATATAAGGATAGTATGTTACAAAAGTCTGTGCTAGCACGCATTTGATATCTGTTATTTTTTTTATTGATTTATGTAATATTGATAGATTTTTTTTATATATTTTAAAAAAAATTTAAGTTATTAATTACTCTGATCTATTGTACATTATGTTAATTCTAAATACTTATATTACTTGTTTTGTTCTAATGTATGTTGTATATGTAAAATTTTGATAATATACATAAACTTTTTGATTTATTTATACTATTATATTTTTAAAAATATTTCCTTTGTTTTAGACAAATATAATTATTAATGAATTATTAAAATAGTTATTTAATTTTATTTGTCCTGTATTTTAAGAGGAAAGACCTAATTTTTTATTTTTTTATATCTATTTTATCCTAATTCTAACGTTTACATGACTTAAAATAATTGATTTGGATGATATAATAAAATTATAGTTGAGCAGCTGGAGAAATTATTTATTAGGGGTAATATTAAAAAATTATAGTTGAAATACTTCAAGAAATATAATGAAGCAATCGGAGCAACCACATTAATACACAGCTACTTTAAAAATATTAAATTAAAAAATTTATAAAATATTTTTTATTTGTCCCACATAATAAAGGAGAAGAAGCAAGTAAGGGTGCGCAAAAAAACTGAAAAATCAGAAATGGGACTGAACCAAAATAATTCGATTTTTTGGTGTTGGTTTTTTGATTTCTTGGTTCGATTTTGGTTCTTTTTTTTTTTTGAAAACTTCAATTTTTCGATTTGATTTTCGATATAAGAGTCCCAAAATCACGGTGCACTGAAAAATTAAAACTTTATTACATTAATATATACTGCTAAATTTTTATTTTAAAATTTTAACCCAATTTTGTGGTGTTAGAGTGATCCTTGTCAAGTATATTTTTAAATATAAGAATCTCTTTTTAAGTCTTCAGATTTATCTCTGATTTGGTAAGTTATCCATAATTAATTTTTTCTTACTTTATTTGTATGTAAAATTTTGCTAGGTTCTTCTTACGGGCGTAAGAATATTTTTATCTGATCTTCACACGCAGATCTGGAAACAGATACTCCATTTCATGATTTTATTTATCTATTGTCTAATTCTCTAATAGCGTTTGCTGTGGTTAATGGCTAGCATAAAAGTAGCTGCTGGAAAATTGCTCACCATTTTTTGTTTAAGTATTTTTATTTTATTTTTAATTTACACTAAAAAATTATTTTAACAATGTCGAAATAAATCAAACCAAATTGATCTAGTTTGGTATGGAGTATGGTGTTTATTTTTAAAAAATTGAACATCAAAAAATCGAATCAAACTTTACCAATACCAAACCGAAGAACCGAATGCTTACCCCTAGAAGCAAGCGGATAAAACAGGTAGGACAACTGAAAGCAGCTAAAACAGGTAGGATAACCAAAAGCTGCTCAAGCAAGTAGCACGATCGGAAGTTGCTCTCTTATTTGCTTATATATATATATATAAGTGTGGATAAGCGGACACATCTCGGTCGATATACCTGTTTCAGTTGGCTGCGCAGGCAGGCAGCTGATCAGGCAACTATCGATTGACTTGTCTGCTTAGCTATCGATTGATGAGCTGCTTCAATTGCCTGCTTAAGCAGACAACTACCAATTGAAATGTTTGCTTCAGTTGCTTATTTTTATTTTATTGTTTCTATTAATTATTTTCTTAGTTGCTTCGACTGTGGTTTTACAATATTACCCCTAATAAATAATTTTCTCGGATGCTTCAACTATGATTTTACTAGATTACCCTAATTAATCATTTTAACTAATACAAATATTAGAATTAGGATGAAACAAACACAAAATGATAAATTATGTTTTTTTTAAACTAGACAAGTAAAATTAAATAATCATTCTAATATATTTTGATGATTATATTTGTGTAAAAAAAGTATTTTTTTAAAAAAATAATATAAATAAACAAAAGGTTCATGTATATTACTTGAAATAATGTAAAAAAGATAACATACATTATTTAAAATTTATATAAAATGTATTATAAATTATAACATATCAATAATTTAAAATATCTAAAAACTAAATAAAATTTTGATTGACATAGTAAATTTTATATGTGCAACATAAATTAAAACAAAATAAATGTACATTATTTAAAAATAACATAAAATAGGTTGTAATAATTTATAACTTAAAATTTTATAAAGTATAGTTAAAAAATCTATTAATATCATTTTATAAATTGAGCATAAAAAATAATATGTGTTGGGCTCGTGTTGACACGAGCTCTGATAACTAAGTAGATTATTTAAATCACAAGAAGGAATGAGGATATCAAAACGCACAAATATAGAAATATGTAATTTAGTAATCAATCATCAAGATAAACTAAGCAATTTTAAGGTTCCTAAAATCACGACGGAGCAGGTTGAAGTTGTATTAGTTACCAATCAAATAAATTTGGCTTATGTTTACTCGACAAATTTAAAAGGAGTAATAAAGACATCCAATCAATAGTGGTGTTAGAATAAAAAAGCTTAACAGGAAGAATTGATAAAAATGAATACTCAAAAAACATAGATTAATGAGTTTATCAATCCATTTAAAATCAAATTTTGCCACCAATTTTGAAACATTAACAACCAACAAACTGATTCAAAAATTTAAGCATAATGAGCAGATAAGAAGAAACAAAACTAAAGCTTGACAAATACGGTAGATTTCAAAGAGCTAAAATTTGAGTGATCATGAGTTTGGGACATGCTATAATGTGGAATCTAAACTTAAAATTAGAACGAAATCATTCTTAAGAAAATATAATCGTAAGCCGCAAATTCTCATTAAGGGCAAGTAAATTTCAGAGCTATGATAGTAGGTATAATCACATAATCCAGGAGATTTCAACACAATAAAGCTACATCTTTTACACACATATTATAACAAAATGTTCCATCTATCATTACAAGACTCTAACACCACGACTAAAATTAAAAAAAAAAACTCTATGTAAACATAAAATTCTATCTACATGAACCTATGGAACTGAATTTGAAATAAGGATAGTTCCAGGAATTAAATTCAGAAAGAATAGGAATTATCTTTCTTTGGGCAGCAAACCGAAACTCAAGCAAGGGCGATTCTACCATAGCAATAAGAGTTTTGATGAACAAAAAGAAGCTAGAAACTTGAGGTTGGGTTTGTTTTTGTGAGAACACTCTTCTTGCCCTCAAATTCGAACTCCGATTCGCCTCCCTCAAAAAAAGATAAGATGGCTATTACAGGGGAAAATATTAGGTTGAAATTGGGGTGAAATCGGGACCATTTGGGGGAATTTCTTGAACTTGAAACTCGAATTCCTACTAAACCTATCCAACCAATACCATTTCAAGCGATTTTCTCCATGGAAATTAATCGATACTGTTCACTCTTGAGGGGTGGTGCAATATGATGACAAAACTCATTTTATGTCGCGACCCAACATTACAAGTCATGATGGCATCGATTATATCTCGCCCACAGGCAAGCCAACCCAATAACCAAGGAGACCTGTCTAGTAAACTGTATACATAGGCTAGTGTTTGGATACAAAGATAGTGAACTATACATAAAGAGACTATAAAACATCCCAAAAGTCACCTAATGCTCACCAAAAGTATCCTAGAACGGAAACGATAGGTCAAATTCGGTGAGGGTGGCTCATGCTTGGACCTGCACTATGGACAGATGCAAAAAAGTAGGTGTAAGTACCAATATGAGGTACCCAGTAGGAATCATCGGTCGACTTAGTGAAATATAGTAAATGTTGTAGGAATAACTAAACGATGCACTGTAGACATTGTCTGCCAAATCAAAAGCTAAGTGATAATTGTCTGCAGATTCAAGTAACCCAACTACCAAACAAGGTGATGTACGTATGCCTTTACCATGGACGTAACTAGGACGAGGTCAAGGTATAGAGATGTACGTAGCTGTAAGGCTCTAATATCTATGCCTGTAAACTAATTGGGCCTCGATACACGCGGAAGGTACACCTATGCACAAAAATAAGGTATATAGGTGTATTGGTGTAACACCTCCGACACGACTCGAAATGTTCTTATGGTGTATTTCTATAATATCATAACATTTGTATATTTTTTTAGCAAATTCAACCTCGTATTCTATTTCAGGAGGCAAAATTATGTAGAAAAAGATTGTCTTTTATTTTTTTTCAACTGTATCGGAAAATAATTTTCAGTTAATTTTGCTTTAACCAAAAAGGTGTATGATGTACCTACATTGCGGATTGGGTTCAAGATAGTACAAAACTGGCTAAAACTTATTTCTAGGTCAAAGTAGGGGAGAATTGAACTTCACACAAAAATTTATAGTGCAGGACCAAGGGCGCAACACACCTTTTTTCCCCCATGTACAAAATTTTTCGAACTTCTCTCAATTTAAGGGAAATTGGGACATATCCCAACATTCTTATAGATGGGAGTGCTCAAAAATTCTAGCCATTTTTATTCCTAATTCGGTATTGAACTCTCCCAACGTCTTCCCAAGTCCTCCCCGAAATCCCTTAATCAATTCCTAGATTTTCAAAAACGTCCATTGAAGTTCAACCATTAAGTGATTCCTTTGAGTCTCCTCAAGTCTTCTTCATTAATGTCAAGCTCTCAAAGTATGTAGGTCTTTCATCCATGGATTCTTCCACACATGGAGCCCAAGCCTTATTTTTAATGAAATTTCTTGATTTCAAGGATTGTTTCTTTATAGGTATCTTCTATTATCTCTTCAATGCATGATTTATGTTGGAAATTGTTGGTTATTGGTTTGAATTTGTATGAACACCTACCAAAGGTTTATCCCATGAGTTGATTTATGATGATTGAAGCTACGCATGATATAGTGCTATCAAAACTATGAAAGGTTATAGATTTTGCAATGAATTTCATGATACCCTAACTAAGGGTTTACTAAGACGATAGTGGGTTGTTTTGAATGCTTTCCAAAAGATTTTGTTTTACTTCCTTCATATCCTATACTCTTAAATTTCATGGTTTTAAGGCTCATGTGCATGTACCCACCATATTTTAACTAAAGTTATGTGACAATCTTCTTATGTTAATGAAAGGATAATTGCAAGATATGCAGGTTTTAAATATTGTATATATTTGAGGGATAATAGGAATGTTATGAATTCATGGGAACATTATAATATTTGTTAAATATTGAAAAGCCCTTTTGATGCTATGGTGTTGTGGTTTGATCAGCTACCCATACTATGATGTTAAGATTTGCAAGTTATGCATATTATGACTATGTCTATGATTTAAGTATTTTGTAGAATGTTAGCTTAGCACCAAAAGGACCTTGGTTGGTTGCCGTTGTCCCTTAACTACATTACCACCATAGGTTTGTGATTTGCTTATTCCATTATTAACCAAAAAAGGTAAGGTCCCTTGTAAGTTACATGCATACATAATAATAAAAAATAGCAGAGTTCTTGTAAGGAATCTTATCATATAAATTAATTGAAATGGGTAAAGTAACTGTAAGGCATTTGTGAAACTCTCTCTCTGAAATTGGAAAGTGCCCGTAAGGTGAGGGATGGTTTACTTTGGGAAAGTAGATTACTCCTTGTCTAGTGTGGAGGAAATATCAGAATTTTATATAGTAGCTCACATGATCTTATTTGTCAATTACAGCTCTTTCCACATATGTATGCTATGTTATGAGGTTTTGACTATCTACATTTTTTTGACCAAGAAATTGATCATTCATATCATATTGAGATAATATCTGTTGTATATGATTAGGCATCTTGATTATTATGACTTATGTTCTGTTGTTGCATTGCATACGACTTACATAGTACATTCCAAGTACTAACACATACTTTTGCTTGTATGATTTAACCATGTCGAGATCAGAGTACCTATCCATTATCCTTCACATGGCCAGTTGGTTCGCTTGAATATTTGATATTGCTGAGTCCTCTATTCTGGGGAAAAAAACCATTATCTATCATGCTTGGTGCAACAAAAAACTTTTGAATATCCAAATTCGTTGTATGTAAATTTACCAAGTACATATATGGCTTAAAATAGGCATCCCATCAATGGTACCTGAAGTTTGATCAAAATAATAACCTCTTTTGATTTTTAAAAAAATATTGTTGGTTAATGCATATATCTCATGTTCAATGGGAGAAAATTTATCATCCTTGTAGAGATGACATTCTACTGGCAAATTGTGTTATATATTTATTGCATGAAACCAAGAAATTTTTATCCAGAAATTTAAAATGAAAGATCTTGGTAATGCATCCTTTATTCAGGGTATAGAGATCCATAGATATCATATTGATAATGTATGTTCAATTATACTCCTTTCATAAAATATGAATGATTGTTATCGGTCTATTTACCCAACTAAAAGTCGGGGTTGATCCCATAGGAAATAGATTAAAATAAATATATTAGCTATTGCTTCTCAATTGGAGTTTCAAATTCCTAAAAATAATAATCCATAAAGTAAAATGGAGGGTTGTTTAAAAACTAATAATAGTAAGTAGTGAATGAAGATTGAGTAAGACTTAGATGTAGATAGTATGATATTTAAACTAGGATTGTATTTCCCATAGTCAATAACTAAGTAGACATTGCACATTTGGGTAATCATTTATCGAAATGCATGAAGAACCTAGTGAGTCGATTAACATCTAATTCAACTCATGGTCCTTCTTAGATGTATTTCATTTCTCTCCTCTTCGACTTGGAATGTATTCCTTGTTAAACGTCACTATCGATCTGAAGTTACTATTCTCTCCCAAGTTCTAGTAAATTAGATAAAATATCAATCTCTCAAATCCCTGTTATGATTAGGTTTTCCTAACTACTACCTTCTACTGGACAAGCAATGAATACAAACAAGTTCTCAATATATGCACCCATCAAGAAGAATATTAGATTAAGATAATCATAATACATGCAGAACTATTCATGAAACTCGCCCTAAATGTCTACCTACTTCATTATTTTGCGATGGTTCTCAAAATTCTAATTGTTAACTTAGCTATGCATATTCAATGTAAGAACTCTAAATAGAGTTGAAGAATTCATAATTTCAGCACATACAAAGAAGAATGATTGAATCACAAGTCGAAAATCCATAAAAGAAGTTGAAAATATAGAGATTAATCTTCAAACATGAAATAGGTTTTCTTTCTACAACATTTGAAAAGTTCCAGCAATCAATAATAATAATAAAATAAATAAAATGCTATTTATATACATGGAAAATCCAATCCTAATGAAAAAAGGAAAACTGGCTCGACATGAATCACGGACGACCTTTATGAACTGTGGTACACATGAAGACCCATCAAGGGCCTCTTCGTATGTCACTTGGAAACCTACAACTTCATATCATCCCTACCATAGGCACTCACCATAGTATGTGGTGCATTCCACGACCCGTGGTGGATCTTATGGATATTCACTTGGCCTCTTCTCTCAAAGAGTTCAACATCCCCAACACTTCATGGTGCCTTTTACATCCCGTGAAGGGTCCCACTGCATTTCACTTGGATTTGGCTACTTCTCTTTCTAGTTTCAACATACCCTTAATGATGCATTCAACAAATTGTGGTGAGTTCCATGACACGTGGAGGGGTTCGTGGAATCTCACTTGAAATTTTTTTCTTGATTCTAGCTTGTACGTTTCACGATAGCCTACCATGAGTCCTTGTGTGTTCCACGGTCCGTGGTGGGTTCTATACATAGTCCACTTTGCTCGTTTCAGCTCAACATCTTCAAATCATCCAGAAATCGATGCTTTCACTTATTAATCCTATGCACGAGCATAAAACATATATCATAAACACAAAACATGCTTGGGATTCACAATTATTTATTATTTTAGGCACTGATAGTGTTGTAATTTCAAGACACACCAATACCCTCAACTTAGAACCATTGGTTGTCCTTAAGCAATGACACATAACAAAAAAAAAATGATGTGCATATACAAGCATTCAGTAGTGAGTATATAGTAACCCAATAACATAAAAAAACAAGCCGAACTTCACTTATGTAATGCACCCATATTTAAACTAATTAAGTGATTACATTATACTACTCAGAGTCAACCAAACAAATGCAAATATTCACAGACTCGTTGATATATCAGCTAAACAACAAAATCCCAGTGTCCTTACAATAAAAAAGTCTCTCACATGATATGTTAAATAATAATAGAGACTGAAACAAAGCACTCACACTCATGAAAAGAAGTTTAACTAATGCACAAGTACAAACTATAGGCTTTCCCTTATTTTCAATTGCTGAACTCTTGAATAGCCTTTTTAGGATCACATTAGGACTTTCTAAGCTTGTAATGTAGCCTCGGGATCAGGCAGGATACATTTGGAATTAAAAGTGACTATTTTCCCCTCCAAGATGCTACTTTGGCTTAGCTATCTATTTTTAGCCCCTAATCTCTTTTTGTCCTGATTTTCCCACATTCTTTGCTCTTGAGAATGGTTTCCAATTTAATTCGTTCTTTTTTCTTTCTTTTCTTTTTCACTCTTTTATTTTCCAAGCTTTTCTTTCTCATCACTTAACTATTTTCATACCTTTAATTTTCTATGTTCCTTTATGGTAGCCATATTCAACTTAGGCTTTGGATTGAGTTGAGGTACACAATATATTTAAGAAGACCAGGGCAAGCATAAGCCACCTTCAACTTAGAATTTTGGCCTAAGTTAAGGTACACAATGTTCTTTGAGAGATTGGGGCCAACATTAAATTTAGTAGACAAACAAGGGAGGTGAATCGGGTGATTATAAAGGAACAATTTGTTTAGGCTCAACTTTTAGTTCAAAGGCCACACTTTCATTTGCTTGGCCAAATTTAGCCCAAGTGACTATGTATGCGCAATGCCCTAGGATCTTGTCCTAATCCAACCATCCAATTGCTTCAGTAAGACTAACCAAACAAGTTCTAGCTTACGAATGTATCAATTAACTAGAAAAATTGGCTCACACACGCGACACTATCCTTATACTATTTAGTTCGAATCAACACAGTCAGAACAAACATTTGATCAATAGAGCATTATGTACAATGATATATAGACCCTAGCAAATCAGTCATCACAGAGATGCAATCATACAATCATTCAAAAATTTTCAACAAGGGCATTTTTACACTATCACAGGCTACTGCAACTCCTATACACATTTGTATATACATAAATAACCTAAACATCCTAATTTTACTAGATAGTTTACCTGAGAGAAAAGAAACATGACAAGAAAACTCCCAAGTGGTAAGATGCCCTATATCCAACTAAAAAAATATACAATGTCCTCAATGCACCCAAGTAAAAAAGCAATACTAAAGCATAGGCAGGGAACACATTTGGGATGCCCTAGGCATCATGCTGTCTCAAAAGTGGGATGCCCAAAAAGATCCTTGCCCATATATGGAGGCCAATTGGCAACACCATTCTTGGAAGCACCAATACGTGTTATCTTAAGAATCTATATCTCTCGCTCCTCCCTCTCTCTAGATTCCTCTTGGAAGCCTTTTGAGATTTCCTTAGCCACCTCTTTTCCACCTATAGAGTATCTGCAAGAGGATTGGAGTGATTGTTATATCATTTCCCTTTATATTTCTTTGGAGGCTCAGTAGGGGGGATGATACCCTAAGCCTCACCCAGTGTCGAGGTCATTGTATGAGCATCTGAAAGATGGATTAATGCATCAGTGAGCATGGTAAAATGGTATGGGCTAACTATGCCATCAGCCTAGCCAGCTCTTGTCGTATGGAGGTCAACTGGGATAATATAGAATCTATCTCCAACACGCTTAGGCTGTTAAAGGGGTTTGTAAAATAGCCTCCAAACTGTTAACCCACCCTTGGAGAATAGCTATCTCATCTTAAAGGTCAGTTTGGAGGCGGTCCTTCTCCTGCTGCATATGTAATTGCACTATGTGTGACATCCACTACATAACCTGATCTAATATAGCTCGATTTTGTCATTGATCATTTACCAATGGGTTTATAAACTTATAGGGTATGATGATGTATATCTCAGGGTCTACATTCACTAGAGGGGATGCACTCGCACACTTTGGATGCTCAGAAGCCTCTCTCTAAGATGGGGCAACATTAACTCCCTCAAACGACAACAAGGTTGGAAGTGGACCCTAAGGAAAAATAAATGGCCCTGCCAGCCTATTTGCTCTAGCCATATGTTGTGGGTTGTTTACATCATTAATTAGGGAAAATGTTTTTGGCCTTTGTGATAGTGATATTTTCATCCATAAACTTACTGTAAGAGACTTTGGTACAGTAGCATAGATGGCAAATCATGCAAGGTAAAGGAATCCTAGGCCTTTTCATTCAGGACCTAGTCTTACATCTCAATAGCAATCATCTGGTCCTTATTCATGTTGTACTGAGCCATAATGCATGTAACAAATAATGCTTGGGCCAGTAAGAGGGTGTTGTCATTAACCTATGAATGTAATCTAGAATGGACAACCACCCATCAAAACTTAGCATGGAATGTCAGGAATCCCTTATTAGTTAGAGCTTGTGGGTTGATCACCCACACTAGCTCAGCACCCTCTATGGCAATTTTTTTTATGATCCATCCCATCAGTCTGAGTTCTCTATCCTCTCCTCATGACTCACAAATTTATGTCGTGCCTTATATAGACCTATAGGGGATGGTATGGAATTAGGTCAATGAAGGAATCTATTAGTGGTGGCCTTTGAGACATCAACTTGAGTGCTCCTCATTTCAACATACTTTAAAGAAGGTAATTTGGTAGGCAACTGCTTCTTGTCCTTCCTGGACCACTCCTCAATAAAGAATATTAACAATGTTGCAATATAGGCAGAATATACCTTCTGAGTAGGGGGAATAGCCCTGTGGGTCTACCATCCACCCAAAATAATAGGCGTTGAATTACTTCTTAATCTTTAGGATCCCTGCTAGGTTATTTGTGGTAACCTATATCTCTGAAACAATAGCCTTGTTCTAGAGACTTTTTGGTTAAACTTCACTCATAAATCTTTTTCACACCTAGCATATTCCATCTGGCCAATAAAAATTGCACAAGCAATGGATGGGCATATGAATCCTCAACCACTGATGTTGCAAATTGAGCATCACTATTATCATAACCCTTATCGTCCTCTTCATCCGTCTATTAGGGGACGACCTTCTACACATGCAATTCCCCTGTCTTATCTTGGGCATCATCTTACCCATCAAATCCTCCCTCCTTCTTAGACTAGGAGAGAACTACTCTTGTGGTGGCTTAGGACATGGTTATTTGGGGGTAAATGTGCAGAAATGACACGTTTGTGTTGGACTTTTGAACCACCCAAGAATTTATCATCCTAGCCATTCCCTGTATGGTGACTAGATTACTCCAAAGGTGAGTCATGTCATGACTGGGACTCATACTTTGGCGGTGCAGGTTTTTGGTGTGGTCTCATTAATCTTGTAAGCCATAAGAAAATCATGTTAGATACCTAACTAGACATGTACACTAGCAGGTACTTGGACATCCCCCGTGTATAATAAAATGATAATAACCCTTAAGAGTGGCATCACTCGATCTATCATAGGGAAATTACACTAATTCAATAAGTAGCATTATGACGTAGACAAAATAGACTACAAAAAATAATATTTAGAACAAAGGGTCCATGCAAGATACCCTACACAGCCCATGATACTTACCATGGTTTGTGAAAGGTAATGTGGTGGGTAGCTTGGGGCAGCAACACCTCATCAACAACCAATGACTCAAAAATGTACATATTTGCACTTTCAAATAACATAGGGTTAATTTTAACAACCCATACATCCCCAATTTCTAAAAGAACAGGAACATTAACAAAAGTCAAAAAAGAATAGCACTTACTTGAAAATCCAACCAAAACCAAGGAAGAACATAATAAGGAACTTAGAACTAGGATGAAATTGATGTTAATGAGCATAAAAGATGTTAGATTTAGTATGTGGGAGTGAAGGATGAATGGAATCAGTGTATTGGAAGGAATTTTGGAAGAAGAAAATACAAGAGGTCGAGTTTAATGAAAATAAAAGGGGAGATTTTAACCTGGGTCAAGCTTGACAACCCCTACACAAAACACTGCATGGAATATGGTGTCCTCCATGACTCATAGAAGGTTTCGTGATGACACATTTGGTGATTTAAAAGGGGAAGAAAACTTACCTATTTCATGAGACCCTTCACGATCCTATAATGCACCATGGGTTATGAAGATGTTTGTGAAATACATGTGCTGTCTAGACCCGTGCACGATAGAGATTAACAATCTATGATGTGAACCATGGGTCGTGGAAGGTTCTGTGCGGGTGCCTTTGCATGTTTTCCTAATCCTAGACCAGTCCATCACCTATATCCATGTAGCATCACGTTATGTACCCTCAAAGTGTCCCCTGAGCTGCATCTATGTAGCATATTATGAGTGAATAACATCAAAATAACCAAAGAGAAAAGTAAATAAAGATACTTAATACAAGTATAGTCCATGAGTTTTCTCTCAATAAGCACCTAATTTAACCTTGCGGTATGACATAGTTGACTTAACTACTCAAACTTCATCAAGTAAGAATTTCTCAATAATCTTTGTCTCCGCTGATCCTTACAGGTTCACCCACATCCCGTTCACCTTGAACCTATATCCATCTGAATCTTTGAGTTTATTAGTGGCATAGCTGAACATTTGGGTCATTGTGAAAGGCCTAGACCACTTTGACCTCAATATACCCAAAAATAACTGTTGCATGGAATTGTACAATATTACTCTGTCCCTTACACTAAAACTCCATTGCTTAATATGCCTATCATGATAAAGATTTGTTTGATCTTTTTAGGGCTTTATTATCATATGCCTGTAATTAAAACTCTTCTAATTCATTAAGTTGATAAAGTCTCAAGTTTGAAGCTTCTCCTAAACTTAGATTAAGCCTTTTCAAGGTCCATAATGCCTTATGACAAAGCTCCACCGACAGATAGTAGGCATAAATTGTACGGAAACATACTAATGGGTGTATTAAAAGTCATCCAATGAGCCCACAGTGCATCATCTAATTTCTTGGCCTAGTCAATGCGAATAATATTTACTCTCTTAGTAAGAAATTCCTTTATTTTCTTATTTGAGTCCTTGAATTGTCCACTAGATTATGGGTGATATGGAGTCATGACCTTGCATTGCTTGATGTTATAGTTAGCCAATAGAGAACATAATATCTTATTATAGAAATGGGAACCCCTATTACTGATGTTGGCTCTAGAAGTTCTAAAATGGAAAAAGATATTCTTTCTCAGAAAAAATATACCTCTATCATTCTCATTATCTGATAGGGAAACAACCTCACCTACTTGGAGACGTCAATTGCAATCGAAATGTACTTCATACCATATGAATTCATGAATGGTCCTATGAAGTTGATAAACTAAACATCAAATAGTTTAACTTCCATGATTGGGGTCATGGGTAACTCTTGCTGTTTGGAGATGTTGCCCTATATTTGGCATTGGTCATAGCTTCTCACCAATTTATGAGTATCCTTGTAGATGGAAGGCTAGTAATACCCATACTACAAAATATTTTGAGTTATCCTTGCACCACTGTGGTGTGCACCTACTAGAGAATATTGAGCATTTTGGCTTCCATGACACACCCTCCTAATGACATTATCTGCATATATCCTAAACATGAATGGATCATGCCTAAAGTACCTGCAAGCATAATGTAAAAACTTATTTCTTCAGAGTAATTCAAATATCATTCTAAAATCTTTCAAATGACCGTCTCTCTTGCTCCACTTTACCACTAAGTCATTAATATAATGTTCAATATTTTAATGGAGTAAGTTATTAAATATATTTTTTATATCCCTTTAATATGTGGAACCAACATTTTTTAGACCAAAAGTCATCGGTTTAAAGCAATAGATACTTTTAGGGGTGCGAAATGCAGTGAGTTCTTCATCTTTTAGTGCCATGCGAATTTTGTTATAACTAGAAGAACCATCTGAGAATGACATTACTTCATAATCAGTGGTAGCATCAATCATCAATACTGGAATAAAAACCAAAATTCATCTTTCTGTAATGATCCCAAAAAGTGCCTGAAAATGTGCCTCGAAAGTGACCGAATCATAATTTTCATATATCTCAAAATTCGTGTGCGATATCGAAAAGCCAACTTCATATTCTTGTTCAGGGGATCATTTTGAGTAGGAAGTGTGTCTAACCCTAATTTAAGAGTAAATGATTAGCAATTTTATTTTTTCAAGTGACAATTTCCAGTGAGCTTTTCGCGCCAAGGGTGCGCACTAGTGTTAATTTTGGCCCAGTTTGGACTTCGATTCAAGCCTTGTAAGTCTTGGGCCTAAGTATTTCCAATTATGAAAATACCTATACTTAGCCATTTTTTACCCTCATATCATACTAAACATCCCTAATACTCATTCAAACCCTTAGCAAAATATTTTACTCCTAAACTCAAGTCTCGAAACCATTTTCAGATTATTAAGGATTGCACTCAAGCTTCAAGTCTCCATCTCCAATCTTCATCAAGTTCATCTCCAAAGATAAGGTATGTGGGTCTCTTTCATGAGTTCCTTTCACACATGATATCCAACCTTCCTTTTGCTTAAATTTGCATGATTTAAAGATAATTTACTCATGGGTCTTATTTATTATGAAAATCACTACACACTATATTGGGGTTCATGAAATTGTGACTATTTTGCTAAGTTTTGAGATATGAAACTAAGGTCTATTTTAAGATTTGATATAAGGTTTTGATGTACATTTCTTGAGGGTGTTACCAAGTACCTATTGATGATTTTATAATGAATTTTCTTGCATGAACTCACTCTTGAATTGCATAGTCTTACACTAGCACTACACACCCTCTAAGTATTTGATAAAATGTCTAGTTATGGTTTCTTTAGGAATTAAAGGTCCAATGCATGTCTTATGAGTTGAATGACTATATGATGATGATGAAATGAATGTATATATATGAGGACTATATAATGATGAAGTAAATATATGTATACAGTATTCTCTATATAGTGTTGGAATGTGATCATGCCCTACTCAGGGATGTGCGCTGGGTAAACTTGTCAAGGGGTTCATACATGTATATCTTATTAAGGGGTTTGTACTAGTAGGGTGTAACTATCCATCAACCTTGTTGGGTGTTTGTACCCATCAACCTATCAGGGGGTTCATACTCTAGCAACACGGGTGGAAGGGTACAATGATCCACCAACCTATTGACGGGATTTGTACCTTAATTACCAAGGGTGGTAGGGTGTGATGATCCACCAATAGTCTAATGGTCTCTTATTACACATATTTTATGTCCTATGTAAGCATATTTCACTTAAGCATTAACCATACATGCCATATTGCTACCATGTTAGCTATCAACTATCTTTATGCATTTTGACAATGACACCTATCTCTTGTTACATTTTATCGTACATACTTAGTACATTCAAATGTACTAATGCATACTCTATGCCTATATGATATCACCATGTCGGAACCGCCGCACCACTTGATCCTTCTCCTCCTCCATGTGGCTACTTCGATTGTCCTACTAGCTTGTTGGTGAGTCCTCCATTTGGAGGATGTTACTTATAATCTCTTACTATATATTATGACTAGTATTTTTTGGTTATGTATTGACTATGAGGGTGAGCCCAGTTGCTTATCTTGGCCCTTGCTCTTTTCTATGTAGTAGAGGTGTTGTTGGACATGATATGTATCTATGCTATAAGTCTTGACTCTCTTGTTTCTTGATGTCACGATGTGGAAATTTGCCTTTAGTTCCAATTTCCCTTGTTTATGCTTTCCTTTTATTATCATTTTGATTGCATCTGCGATTGAGGATGTGTAATAATATGCTATGAGGCTTATTTGGGGTCCATTCGGGTTCCCCATTTGCTAGTCACATCTAGGCCCTAGGCTTGGGTCGTGACAAAGATGGTATCAGAGCACTAGAATGTTAGATCCTCAGAGTCCAACACACCGTGTTGATTAGAGTCCTATTCATAGTTGTGTTGTGCATCACAACTATGGGTAGGAAGGCTATGAGACATTTTAGGAAATGTTTCCCCTTCTTTATGTTCTAAGTCATGCTATAGAGTTGAGGTAAGCTTTCCTGCCCTAACGCTTGTTCTTTGCTATACTAGATCATGCTTAATATGAGAGGTTAATATCCAAGGAGAAACCGGCCAATGGAGAGCTTAAGTATGCTCTCACCTTGCTTGCATAAGTGGTGGCTAATCAAGCCAATAAAGGGGCCTAAGCCCCTCATTCTCCTACATCAGCCTTTTGGGTGAGAGATTTCATGAGAATGAATCCCTCAGAATATCATGGTTCAAAGGTGAGTGAGGACCCTTAAAAGTTCATTGATAAGGTCTACAAGATTTTGTATATTGTATGTGTGAGGCCGGAGGATAAGGCGAAGTTGGCGGCTTACCAACTCAAAGGAGTAGCACAAATATGGTATAATCAATGGAAGGAGGAAAAGGGAGTCAACTATGTGGTGCTTTGGGAGGAGGTCAAGGTGGCATTCCTTAATTGGTTCTTCCCCCTTGAACTTAGGGAAGCTAAGTTGGTGGAATTTATGAATTTGAGACAAGGGTTGATGAGTGTGAGGGCGCATTCCCTCAAGTTCAACCAACTTTTGGAATATGCTCCACATTTAGTGGTCAAATCAAGATCTAGGATAAACAAATTTGTGATAGGTGTGTCTGACTTGGTTAGTGAGGAGTACCGGTCTGGCATATTGATTAGTGATATGGACTTGTCATGTTTAATGACCTATGTTGAGCAAATAGAAGAGGAGAAATTGAGGAAGAGGAGGGATCATGAGGCTAAGAGGGCCCGTTTTTGGGGTAAGTTCCAAAAGGGTGACCGAATACACCAAGGCCAAGGGTTCTCTCATGCTTCTGATAGGGAATTTGCCAATGACTTCCCAAGGACCCAAGTTGTTGGTGTTGTCATTCCTAATAAGGTGTATCCTAGGTTTGGTAAGGATCATAAAGGCCCATGCTTGAGAAATACTAACACACACTTTGGTTGTGGGGAAGTGGGTCACAAAACAGTGGATTGCCCTCGAAATCGCAACAATGACAAAGGGGTTCATCCACAAGGTGCTAATGTGGTTGCTTTGGGGAGAGGTAGCTGACAAGATGGTGCTCCAAGGAACAATCAATTTTATGCTTTTCATGGAAGGCAAGGGGTGGATGAGGTCCCCGATGTCATTATTAGTATGTTGAGAATCTTTGACTTTGATGCATATGCATTGATTGATCTAGGTACCACTCTTTATTTTGGTGCCCCCTTTGTTGCCAAAAAGTTTCATGTTGACCCCGAGTTGTTGCATGAGTATATGTGGTGTCTACTCCTATTAGTGCATCTATTGTTGCTAGAAAAGTTTATGGAAGTTATCCTATTTGCGTCTTGCATAAAATATTGGCTTATTATCTTGTTGACTTGGACATATTTGATTTTGATATTATTCTTGGGATGGAATAGTTGTATGCATACAATGCTTCTATTGATTTTTAAACCCATAGGGTCAAATTCTAATTTCCAAATGAACCCATGCTTGAGTGAGAGAGTTAAGATATGGTGGTCAAGTGTAGATTCATCTCTTGCATTAAAGCCTGTAAGTTGATCTCTAAGAGTTGTCTTTACCATCTTATGAGGATTATGGATATGGATTCTAAAGTCCTTCCCATAGAGTCAGTTCTGATTGTAAATGAGTTTCATGATGTCTTCCCAAATGACCTTCATAGTGTTCCTCTCGAAAGGGAAATAGACTTTGGCATAGACCTCCTCCTCGATGATGAACCCAATTTCTATTCCCCTTTATCGTATGGCCCTGATGGAGTTGAAGGAGTTGAACGAGCAATTGAGGGACTTATTAGAGAAGGAGCTTATTAGGCCTAGCCAATCATATTGGAGTGTACCGGTGTTATTTTTAAAAATGAAGGATGGGTCCTTTAGGATGTGTATTGACTACCAACAACTCAATAGGGTCACCATGAAGAATAAGTACCCTCTACCAAGGATTGATGATTGTTTGACTAATTGCAAGGGGCTATCCATTTTTCAAAGATTGATCTTCAATTTGGGTATCATCAAATGAAGGAGAGGGAGTGTGATATTCCCAAGATGGCCTTCCAGACTAAATATGGGCATTGTGAGTTTGTTGTGATGTCTTTTCGGTTGACCAATGCACCGACCATATTTTATAGACCTTATGAATAGGGTCTTCAAACTATACCTTGAATCTTTTGTTGTGGTATTCATTGATGATATTTACATCTATTCTAGTTGTGAGGAGTAACATAGGGCTCATTTGAGGGTTGTGTTGCAAAGATTGAGAGAGGAGAAATTGTATGCTAAATATGAAAAGTGTGAATTTTTATTGTGGGAGGTTGCCTTCCTAGGTTATGTGGTGTCGGGGGATGGTACTAAAATGGATCCTAAGAAGATCGATGTGATTAGAAATTAGCCTAGACCATTGACCCCATCGGACGTTAGAAGCTTTTTGGGCTTAGCGGACTATTATCGGAGGTTTGTAAATAGGTTTTGCTTTATTGCTTCCCCTATGACGAAATTGACTCAAAAGAAATCCAAGTTTGTGTGGACCGATGAATATGATAGAAGCTTCCAAACCTTGAAAGATAAGCTTATGTTTGCTCCTATATTGTCACTACCGGATGGGATTGAGGGATTTGTTGTTCATTGTGATACTTCTAGAGTTGGTTTGGGTTGTGTGCTAATGCAAAATAGTAAGGTGATAGACTATGCTTCTAGTCAACTCAAAGTGCATGAAAAGAACTACCCTACTCATGATCTTTAATTGGCCGCCATAGTATTTGCTTTGAAAATTTGGTGACATTATTTATATTGAGGTGCATGTTGATCACCAATCATAATTGCCTCCAATATGTCTTCACTTAAAAAAGATCTCAACTTGGGGCAAAGAAGGTGGCTAGAACTTCTTAAAGATTATGATATGAATGTGCATTATCATCCAGGTAAGGCAAATGTGGTGGCGGATTCTTTGAGTAGGGTTTCCATGGGTAGCCTAGCTCATGTTGACAGTTGTAAGAAGGAGATAGCTAGGAAAGTGCATCGGTTGGCTAGACTGGGGGTTACATAGGAGGAGGTTGGTAATGGTGATATTGTTATTGTGTATGGTTCTATGTCTTCTTTGGTTGATGAGATGATGGCAAAACAAGATCTCAATCCCTCCTTGTTAGAATTGAAGGCAGTGGTGAAAGAAGACAAGATGGAGGTTTTCTCCTAAGGGGGAGATGGTGCCCTTAGGTGCCAAGGTAGGTTGTTTATACCATGTGTTGATGGCTTGATAGAAAAGATCCTTGATGAGGCCCATAACTCTTCTTATTCTATCCACCTCAGTTCCACCAAAATGTATAGAGATTTGAGAGAGGTGTATTGGTGGGAACGCATGAAAAAGGACATTGCCAAATTCATTTCCGGTTGTCATAGTTGTTAATAAGTCAAACCCGAGCATCAAAGGCCGAGCGACCTAACCCAAGACATAGAGATTCCTACTTGGAAGTGGGAGGTGATTAATATGGATTTTGTGGTAGGGTTGCCCAAGACTAGAAAATGTTTTGTGTCCATCTGGGTTGTGGTTGATAGGATGACAAGATCGGCCCATTTCCAACCAGTTAAGCCACATATTGGGTGGAATCGTGGTGCTCAATTTAGCTCACATTTTTGGAGGACCTTCCAAAGGGATTTTGGTACTAGAGTTAAGCTTTTTACGGCCTTCAACCCTCAAATAGATGGCCAAGCCGAAAAGGGACATCCAAACCCTTGAGGATATGCTTAGAGCATATATGTTGGAGCTTAAAGGTAATTGGGCCGATCACCTTCCTTTGATTGAGTTTGCCTACAACAATAGCTATCATTCTAGCATCGGTATGGCTCATTTTGAGGCTCTCTATAGTAGACGTTGTAGATCACCAATGGGGTGGTTTGAGGTTGGTGAGATGTACTTGTTAGGACCAAAGTCATTAAAAAGTCTTATGCCGATGTAAGAAGGGAGCTTGAATTCAAGGTTGATGATTGGGTCTATTTGAAGGTTTCACCCATGAAGGGTGTGGTCCATTTTGGTAAGAAGGACAAGTTGAGGCCAAGATATCTGGGTACTTATAGGGTGATGAGAAGGGTTAGCAAGGTAGCTTATGAGTTGGAATTGCCTAGGGAAGTGGATTTGGTTCATCCAGTGTTTCATGTGTCTATATTGAGGAAATATGTGGGTGATCCGAATGCTATTGTGCATATTGATGTTGTGGGTGTGGTTGAAGATAATTTGACATATGAAAAAGTTCTGATTCAGATTCTAGATAGGCAAGTGAAGAGGTTAAGAAACAAAGAAGTGGCTTCTATTAAGGTCCTTTGGAGGAATCAACAAGTTGAGAGTGCTACTTGGGACACTGACGCAGACATGCAAAAGTGATATCCTTACCTTTTCAACTCTGTTCAAGACTAATTTATTAATCTAAGTCCTTTATATGATCTTTAAGTCTTAAGTTCAGCCATCATGTCATTGTATATGTTCATGTTTAAATTGACAAGTTCATGATGATTTTACACTTATGATGAGATTTTTGAAATGATATTTAAGTGCATTGTTGCATATTTATGTGGGTTAAAATTGTCATATTTGTGTCTCTCATATACGTCTTTTTGGCATTCAGGAATGAATGTTCCCAAATGGGGAGAAATTGTAATGACCCCAAAAAGTGCTCGAAATGTGCCTCGAAAGTTCCCGAGATTATAATTTCAATATATCTCAAAATCAATGCACGATATCAAAAATCTAACTTCATATTCTTATTTAGAGGATCATGTTTAGTGAAAAGTGGGTCTAACCCCGATTTAAGAGCAAATGATTAGCAATTTCATTTTTTCGAGTGATGATTTTCAGTGAGCTTTTTGTGCCCCTGGGCGATGCGCCAAGGGCGTGAACTAGTGTTAATTTTGGCCCAGTTTAACTTCTTTCCAAGACTTTTAAGTCTTAGTCCTAAGTGTTCCCAAACGTGAAAGTACCTATACTTAGCTATTTTTCACCCTCATATCACTCCAAATATTTCCCAATACTCATTCAAACACTTAACCAAATATTTTACTCTTAAACTCAACTCTCAAAACCATTTACGGATTCTTAAGGATTGTACTCAAGCTTCATGTCTCCATCTCCAATCTTCATCAAGTTCATCTCCAAAGCTAAGATATGTGGGTTTCTTTCATGGGTTACTTTCACCCATGATATCCAAGCTTTCTTTTACTTAAATTTGCATGATTTAGAGATGATTTACTCATAGGTCTTATTTATTATGAAAATCTCTGCATGCTATGTTAGGGTTCATGAAATTGTGACTGTTTTACTATGTTTTGAGCTATAACACCAAGGTCTATTATAA
Source organism: Solanum sejunctum (assembly GCA_025642045.1). NCBI lineage: Eukaryota > Viridiplantae > Streptophyta > Magnoliopsida > Solanales > Solanaceae > Solanum > Solanum sejunctum. The sequence continues at coordinate 26,983 of JAOTQJ010003388.1, read as the reverse complement.
GATTTGATAAAGGATTTTGATGTACATTGGTTGAGGATGTTGCCAAGTACTTATTGATAGTTTTACAATGAATTTTCTAACATGATCTCACTCTTGAATTGCATGGTTTTACACTAGCACTACACACCCTCTAAGTATTTGACAAAATGTCCAATTATGGTTTCTTGAGGAATTGAAGGTCCAATGCATGTCTTATGAGTTGAATGACTATATGATGATAATAATGATGAAATGATGATAGAATGATGATGAAATGAATGTATGTATATGAGGACTATATGATGATGAAGTAAATGTATGTATATGGTGTTCTCTATATAGAGTTGGGACGTGACCATGCCCTACTCGGGGGTTGCGTATTAGGTAACTTTGTCAAGGGGTTCGTACCTTGATAACCTATTGGGAGGTTTATACTCCGGCACTAAGGGTGGTGGGGTGCGACTATCCATCAACCTTATTGGGTGTTTGTACCCATGAACCTATTGGGGGCTTTGTACTCTGGCACTATTAGTGGTAGGGTGTGATGATCCACCAACCTATTGACGGGGGTTTGTACCTCAATCACCAAGAGTGGTAGGGTGTCACGATCTACCAATAGTCTAATGGTCTCTTCTTACACATATGTTATGTCCTATGCAAGCATATTTTACTTAAGCATTATCATACATGCCATTTGTTACCATGCTAGCTATCAACTATCTTTATGCATTTTGACTATGACGTCTATCTCTTGTTGGATTGTATCCTACATACTTAGTATATTCAAGCATACTAACATATAATCTATTCCTACATGATGTCACTATATAAGAACTGGAGTACCACTTGATTATCCCCCTCCTCCACGTGGATACTTCGATTGTCCTACAAGCTTGTTGGTGAGTCCTCTATTTTGGGGACCTTGCTTATGATCTCTTGCTATGTATTAAGACTATCTTTCTTTTGGTTATGTATTGACTATAAGGGTGAGCTCGGTTGCTTGTATTGGCCCCAGTTCTTATCTATATAGTGGAGGTGTTGTTGGATATGATATATGTCTATGCTTTGAGTCTTGACTCTCTTGTTTCTTGATGTTATAATATGTAAGTTTACCCTTAGTCCTAATTTCCCTTGTTAATGCTTTCCTTTTATTGTTATTTTGATTGCTTCCATGACCAAGGTTGTGTAATGATATGTTATGAGGCTTGTTTGGAGTTCCTTTGGGTTCCTCATTTGCCAGTCACATCTAGGCCCTAGGCTTAGGTTGTGACACTTTCAAGCATTCATTATTGAGATCTCTAAAGTTAACATCCACTTGAATTTGTCCATTCTCCTTCTTCATGGGAATGATACTTAAAATACATGTAGGGTATTTAACTTGACAAATGCAGCTTGCCTTAGTGACTTTGTTGGATTCATTCTTTATTGATGGAATCAACTCTAGCCTAAAACATATTTGGGCCTGCTAGATAGGACGAGCACCAGTCTTAACTTCCAATTGATGGATCGCTATTTTAAAATTTAATCTACGCATTTCTTTGTAACTCAAATTGAAGATATTCCTATATATTCCTTGAGTGTATTTATATAAGCACTTTCTTCATTGCTTCAAAAGGTACTCAGATAAGTTGGCCTTGGGTTTTCATCTGTGCTAATATTAATTTCCTTTAAGAGATCTATTGTGGCCTTCATTTCTTCTTCCAGTTTTAGTGGAATGTCTCTAGTATCTTCTTCTTCTTATGGGTTATTGTCATTGACAGATTTATGCCAATACTGATAAATATCTTCTAGCTCCCCATTAATCTTCTTTTGTGATAAGACATCAAGCTCACTCAAGGTTGTAATATGATATGAGAATACCATAACTTATTCATCTTTGTTGCGCTCCTTGGTGTAATAAATGATGTGAGTCTTTGCCTTTAGTATCTCATCACATGGACCCATAAGCTCCACTTGACATTTCATCTGAGAGGGAATTACGCTTTGGATATCTTTTTGGATAGGTAGAGCAAGTGTCATAACCCTAAGGTAACTTTTTCTATGCTAATTAATTCTTTTCTTTATTTTCCCCAACCTCTCAAAATATAGAAGTTCTTGTAGTGGGTCTTCTAAGTTGATCGAAGATAGAAGGCCTTTTGTTAGAAGAAGCAGACTTATCTTCTATGGTGATATAATTAGTACTTATCCTTCTTATAAAGATACAGACTAGCGATGTTTGGGTATAGACTAAACCTTCATGCACTTGCCTAGTGATATCTTTTGATTGGAGTATCCCTAATTTAGATGGCTCATTAGGGTTGTATCTAGCCTTTGCAAATCACTTGTAAGCATTTTGATCAAAACCTTTTGTATGTCCTGTAGGGAGTATCATATTCTGCTGTGGATTTTGAGACACAAAATTTCCCACTAATTTCAAAGACAAGCAAATTACATTAATGCATTTGATAGGAAGAGTTATACCTCCCAGTATGTTGAATGTTTTATAAATGAATCGCCTTTTTCTTCACCTTCAAAACATAGCAAGGTACAAAAGTTGAATTTTTTTGAGGACATGATATTCTCTTTATATTAATTCTTTTTCTTGTAAACTTATCAAACTTAGTTGATTTGACATCACCAAGTTTTGCTTCCTTCATGATATAATTTTTCATATAGAATTTTGCGTCAGCAAAGTGTGACTCAACTTCAGTGAATGGAATATCATCAATAACTATTTTCCTTTCAATTTCATCATGTAGATACTTTAAACATTTATTATAGGAGGATTATACAATTTTCTTCTCATACTCCCAAGGCTTGCCAAGGAATATATTATATGAAGTCTTTGCATCAATCACATGCATCCATGTGCTAGGTCACAAATTTCCAATATATATTTCTAACTTGATAGAGCCTATAGACCTCTATATATCTTGATTGAATCCTTGTATTAACAAATGAGTTTTGCTAAGTTTCTCAGTCTTGATGCCTAGTTCTTTCAATGTATAGATAGGAAGAATGTATGATTTCTGTATCACATGTATATACTCCATGAAAAGAGGGTTCTATGGGCTTTTTAGAAGATAAGGGGGAATCTTTTGATGGAGTTTCTCCGATTGCTTCTTCTTTGATCATGGGAGACATCCTTGATGAAGTTTCACCTATTGTTTTTCCATTATCGGTGTTAAAACATGATGCCTCACTATCGTCTTAGAGTCTTTATGTGAAACTAATTTGGTAAGAATATCCCAAAAGTCATTAGACATTGTGATTTCGGGTGGTGATACACTGCCACAAACCTTCGATAATAACCTGCTAAACCCAAGAAACTTCTAATATCTGATCGGGATAAAGATCTAGGCCAATTTCTAATCACCTCCATCTTTTCAGGATCCACTTTGATGCCATCACCCAACACCACATGACCTCAAAAAGCAACCTCTTTCAACCAAAACTCACATTTTTCATATTTGGCATACAACCTCTCCTCCCTCAAGATTTGCAACACCGCCCACAAGTGATCCACATGCTCCTCCTCACTTTGGAAATAAATCAAGATATCATTAATAAAAATCACCACAAACAAGTCAATGTATGGTTTAAAGACCCTATTCATAAGATTTATGAATATAGCCCGTGCATTAGTCAACCCGAAGGACATAACCATAAATCAAATTGCCCATACCTAGTCCAGAAGGCCTTCAGGGGAATATCACGCTCCCTCACTTTCACAGGTGATACCGGGACCGAACATCAATCTTAGAGAAGTTACTATCCCCTTAAAGTTATTCAAAAAGTTCATCAATCCTTGGTAGAGGGTACTTGTTCTTAATGGTGACTCTATTAAGTTGCCAGTATTCAATGCACATTCTAAGAGAACCATCCTTCTTCTTCACAAATAATGCCGGTGCACCGCAAGGTGATTTATTAGGCCTTATAAGTCCCCTCTCCAACAAATCCCTCAGTTGCTCCTTCAACTCCACTGATGCCATACGATAATGGGGAATAGAAATGGGTTGAGTATCAGAAAGAAAGTCTATACCAAAGTCTATTTCCATTTTGGGATGAACAACAGGAAGCTCATCACTAAAGACATCAAGGAACTCATTAACCACCGGAACCGACTCTATTAGAAGCATTTTAGACTCAACATCCCTAACTCTCACAAGATGATAGAGACACCCATTAGAAATCAACTTTTAGGCTTTAATGCAAGAAATGAATCTACTCTTACCACCACATCACAACTTTTCCACTGAAGGATGGGTTCATTTGGGAGCTGGAATTTGACCCTACGGGTTCTACAATCAATAGAAGCATGCTATGCATGCAACTAATCCATCTCAAGAATGACATAAAAGTCTACCATATTCAACTCAAAAAGATCAAAAGGCAATATTTTATGCAAAATGAACACCGGACAATTTCTTTAGACTCTTCTTGCAATAATAGACTCGCCAATGGGGGTAGACACTTCATAGTTTCACATAATAATTCAGTGCTAACCTGAGGCTTTTTTGGCAACAATAGGAGTAATAAAAGAAAGAGTGGCACCTGGGTCTATTAAAAGCATACATATCAAATTGAAAAACTTTTAACATACTGGTGATGACATCGGGCACCTCATCCACCCCTTATCTCCCTTGAAGAGCATAAAACCTATTGTTACTTAAGGTACCCCCCTTAATTATATCCTCTTCTTCTAGGACCCTTATTTGTACCTTGACTTTGTGGGCGACCATATCTACCTTTTTTTGTGTGCGTGGGCAATCAATCACCTTATGGCCCACCTCACCACAAACAAAGCAAGCATTTGAGTTTCTCATGCATGGACCATTATGGTTCCTACCACATCTTTGGCACGTGATACGCCACCTCCACCTTGAAACCTTGGTTATCATTAGCAAGCCTTCTATTAGGAGAGTTGGAAGAACCTTGGCCTTGATAAAATCGGCCACCCTTAGGATTTTGGAATATACCTTCAAGATGGCCCCTCTTAGCTTCACCCATTCTACTCTTTCTCAACTTTTCCCCTCTAATTGCTCAACATAAGTCATGAGGCGGGATAAGTCCATATCACTTATCAATATGTCGGCACGACACTCCTCTTAACCAAGTCAGACACACCCATCATAAATTTGTTCATCCTAGACTTTGGCTCGACCACCAATTGTGGAGCATACTTGGAGAGTTGGTTGAACTTCAGGACATACTCCCTCACACTCATAGACCATTGCTTTAGATTCATAAATTCCATTATTTTGGCCTCCCTTAGATACAGAGGGAAGAACCAGTTCAGAAATGCCACCTTGAATTGTTCCCAAAGGATGACATTGTTTTTTTTCCTTCTCCATCATCCGTTGGGTGAACCAAATTTGAGCCACCCCTTTGAGTTGGTAGGCTGTCAACTTTGCTTTCTCCTCTGATTAAATATCTATAATGGACAACTCTTTATATAATTCATCAATAAATTCTTGAGGATCCTTATCCATCTTAGATCTAAGGAACTCTTTTGGGTTCATCCTAGTAAAGTCTCTCACCCTTGGCAATGGATATCTATTCTTGACTGTTATTTTGTTGAGTTGTCTGTAGTCAATACAAAATTTAAGAGTTCCATATTTCTTCTTTACAAATAAAATAGGGGCTCCCCACGGAGAGACACTAGGATGGAAAAAACCTTTCTCAAGAAGTTCTTGCAACTGAGTTTCTAACTCTTTCAGTTTTGCTGGAGCCATCTTATAAGGAGTAATGAAAATAGGAGTAGATCTGGAAATAAGCTCGATTGGAAATTTAACTTTCCTTTTGAGGGGTAACCTAGGAAGATTTTCTGGAAAGACTTCTGGAAAGTCACACACAGTAGATATATTTGTAAGACTAGGGCTCTCTGAGCGTGTATCAACTATGTGAGAAAGATACGCATCACAACTTTGCCGAATCATCTTTCTTGCCAAGGCCATAGAAATAATATTAGACGTCAATGATTTTTCACCTTGTACAATAATATGAGAAAATGTAGGGTTCTTAAAAGTCACATGCTTTGATTTATAATCCACTACTGCATGATATTTATAAAGCCTATCTATACCAATAATAACATCAAAATCTTTGAAGGGCATTTCAATCAAATCCACTGGGAAAACTAGGTCTTTGATCATGAAGGGACAAGCTCGGTAAATTCGATTGCAAATAACTCAATAGCTCAAGGGACTTTCAACTAGCACATTATAATCAAGCCTCATCGATTTCACTTTTTTAGGAAGAACGAGTGATGAACAAATATAAGAATGTGTAGAACCAGGATCAAACAATGTAAACACATATAAGCCAAATAAGTGAAATTTACTAACAACCACATCTTGGCAATCATGATCATCCCTTTGTTTCATAGCATAAACTCTTGTGGTAGCCCTTCTCCCACTAGGTTGATTTGCTGCACTTGCTGTAGCTGCTTGGATATTTTTTTCTCTTGCACCCCTATTGGTTTGGGGAGGAATAATATCAGGCTTCTGAACTGAGCTTTTAGTACGTAATGAAGGAACCTTTTTAGGACAGTCCTTCACTTTATGATCAAAACTACCATAGTTAAAACACGCACCAGAAGCTCTCCTACAAGGACTATAATGATTCTTCCCATATTGTTCACATGTAGGAAGATGAGTATTGCCTTGACCATTATTTGTAGTGCTACCTGTAGAGTAATCTGATTTGCTTTGCTTGAGTTGAGATGACCTGTTAATACCACTATCCTTAGAATAATCAAACCTTCCCCTTTTGTATGAACCTCCAAAATCTGATCTAGGTTTTTGGAGTTTATTTTCATGTCTACTAGTTTCTTCCTTATCAACTCCTTCACATGTTAGAGCAACAAAAATTAATTTATAGAAATTCTCATGTTGCAAGATTGCCACGTTCTTTCTAATAGAATCATTTAAGCCATCTTCAAATCTCCTGCACTTATCTTTCTCCTCTTTAATAATATCTCTAGCATAATGAGAAAGCCTTAAGAACTTTTGTTGATATTCAATAATGGACATACCCCACTACCTGAAACTTAGAAATTCTTTTTTCTTAGCATCACAGTAGGCAGGTGGAACATACTTCATATGAAACTCCTTAATAAAATCATTCTAAGTAAGAACTGAAGGTTTTACCTTGGCATTTGCAACACCCATCCACCAATCATAAGCATCCTTTTAAAATAAAGTGAAATGACATACTTAAATTTTGCAACATCTGAATACTCCAATTGCTCAAATACCCTCTCCATGCGTTCTAGTAATTGTTCAAAATTAGTGCGATCAACAGAACCTTCAAATTCTACCCCACCTATTTTTCTCATTTTCTTGAAATTTATCCCATTAGGATCATACATTGTTTCAGCCATGTGATGGAAGAATTCAGCCACTTGTTGGAAAGAAGGATTCATAACCTGAATACTATGGCTCATCTAAGGATGCAAGATAGGTCTTACACCTTGGTTTTCCACTTCAGACCCACTAGTATGGGGAATGTATTAATCTGAGAGATGTTCGCCAACCCCTTCTAGTGGATGAGGTTGGGAATAAGAGTTAGCCTATCCTTATTATGCTTCTTCCATAGGTCTATTAGAGAAATAGGCCATAATTCAATTCCTTCAAAAGAGAAGATCACATTGCATTAGGGACATGTACATGATGCATATGCACTTTACGACACTAAAATAGTATTAGTCATGTAAATGAACAAATAGCATAGCTTGGACCTTTTTCAATATAGACAAGTATACAAGCAATTCACATCAAAAGTCCTAAAATCGCAAGCCTGGGCTCTGATACCAACACTTGTGGCAACCCTCGTGGGAGGATGCCACTTTTGTACATTCTAGGCTTATGTACCACTTACCAACATATAAAGAATTTAACACGTGACCTATTAATCTTATTTAAGTAATGAATTAAAAATTATTAAATGTATAGGATTTTATTCTGAAGGTTGTGCGATTGATTGTAGCTCAAGTGTTTGGCATGAGTACCTTGCAAGTAATTTAAACTACTATACTGAGAGATATTTATATATTGCCGAAACTGTTGCTGAAAATTATTACCGATATTAAAATGTAAGGACATAAAATTTACTAGTTTCCATTGCATACAATCATCTTAATATAACTGGTATATTAATATAGAAAAGTCATTGACTCAAATTTAACTAGATAAGCTAAAACTTAAAGTTACAACCCATTGTTCCATAATTTACATTAGCCTTTCAAATTTATACATACATATGCAACAGGAGAATCATGTACATGTCCCAAAACTACTACAATATATATATTTCTAGATGCAAATATGATCTTCTGCACAGCTTCCAAAATTTATCTTCAATAGCCATCCTCAAGCATCATCTCGGGTACTTCCTACGATAAAAACAACTATCGCTAAGTATGAAGTTTAGTGGTGTAAAAGTTAAAAGACTAGAACCTTAAATTCCTTAATTTACCCTTTTTAAGTGAAAGAAAAACACAATTGGAATATAGTAAATAGACCAAATGAACAAATACATCAATAGCATCCAGTAGGATATTTAAAGATCTAAGTATCAAGGGTTCCTGGAACAACTTCTAAAAGACATCCAAATGACAAGTTTCACCCAATATGTAAGCCATGCTATCAGAACAAACATAATCAAGTATCAAGGAGGACTGAAGCCCTATATCAAGAAGGGTGAAAACCCAATTATCAAGAGAACCAAAGACCATAATAAGAGTGACTTTCTAATTTGTACATAAGATGGATTGCATCCACACTTAGGACGAATCAAAAATTCACAATCAAGATGGCAATTGATCCAAACAAGAGGCATGCCAATGGTGACAAAGTCACAACCACAAGAAGGACAAAGTCCACAAGGATATCAAGTGATCTGGCAATTCATACAAATGAGCAAATTATACAAGTTCCTTACAAATGGCCAGATAAAATAACAAGAACATAGCTGAGATACCAACATAGCATTCAAATGTACCAGCAGGTAACAAAGGCATAAGAACAAGTTTTTGCAGAAACCTGAATCTTTTAGCATGCAATTGACTCTATCAATTTCAAGTCGTGGATAAACACGACATCCATTTCTTCAATCAATTTCCTTAAGATTGTACAAGATTGTGAGCACCTTAATATTCATTTACATTCTCATTTAACATTCAACACTTTTTATAGTAGCAACTAACAAGTGAAATTCCAAAACTGAGTCCTATTTTTAAAAATCAGGCTCTTCTCTGCAGTTTTACTGCCTTGCAATGCAACTAGATTTTCGCATTGGTAAATAGACAAACTAGGTTTTCTAGTCTACATGAAAACTATTGGTATATGAATATAGGTTGCAAATGATCCAGAATCATGTCAAAACACCCATTGTACAAGTATTTATAATTGCAATAATAACAACACACTCTTAGGGATTTCTATATCAAAACTCTGGACAGAACTTGTCCTAACTTGCGTCCACTATTTTAAATCCAAAACTACCAAATTCGGTTCCAATATAAATATAAGAGTTGTAGATAAATGTAATAGGATTGAAAAGAATAATAATCATCACAAATTATAGCTAACACATCAAGATGTTATTAAAATACTAACAACAACACATAGAAGGCTTCTCAAATAGAAAACTACCAGAACTTTCACTGTATTTCACTCTTTCTTTTGATACCATAAAAGCAGATTTAGATTTTTGAATAAACATAAAAGTTGTAGGTATGTGAATTAGATTTCCAATAAATATTTACACACTAAAGAATAAAGCTATATACAATGATATATTCCATAATTATTATACATTATTCCATCTAAAGACAGAATTCAGACACTTACCAAATGATAGAGGGTTTTTGTAATTATGCTCCAATGAACTGATTTTTTCGGGTGTGTTTATGTAAAATAAGGAAGAAGAGAGTTTATAAGGTCTTATAATGACAATAAACCGACTTCCTTTGGGGAAAACATATTTTATATGAAAAGCATATTAAGAGAAAAAAAGGTCCAATAAGGTGGCTGCCCTACTTTGCTCTTTTTCCTTCCTTATTTATTTGTTCACAAATAATAATTAATATTAAGGATGGTTTAACATGTATAATTATATATAAGTAAATAAATTTCACTAAAATGAACCCCTCCCTCATTCCTTTCTACAATTCAAGAAAATCTATTTCTCTAACGAGACAAAATCAAGTCAAATAGTTGTGAAGTAGGGGTTGATTTCATCTTGAGTGAATACCTTTTTAAAAGTGACTAGATTATTTAATAATAAGGGCATTATACTTTTCCCCTTTTATTTTGCCCTGATGTCATGTTGACATCGTGTTGATGTCAGCATAATGTCAGTATGAATACTATGAAATAATCCTCTATGATACTCTTGCGATATATATACACTATATATAGATATATATATATATATCATATAGAATGAACTCAATCCTCTATGATACTCTAGTGATATGTTGATATCCAATTGGTATAATATAGAATTATGTTCTTTTTTTAAAAATAAATAAAAATAATTAAACTCTAAATTAGTAGAAAATATATTTGTTGTGATACTCCGTTGGTATATTTATACCATACCGGTATCCTGTAGCACTGAATAATTATTAAAGTTATAAAATTATTTATCAAAACTCTAAATTAGTAGAAAATATATTCTTGTCATACTCCGTCGATATACTGATACCCTATCGGTATCATGTCATTTTGAGCTCATTTTTTAATAAATAAAATAATTAAGAGAAAAATAGTAAAGTTACAAATTTATTATATATACCGCGTGAATTTTAATAGCAAGGGGCACAAAATGTAAGGGGGTATATGGATTTAAATAGTTTGTTTCAAAGGGGCCTAAGCTTACTTTTCCTTATATATAAAGCCATTTCCCAAGGAAATTTACATAAATCTGTATATATGTTTTCTCCTACTTCACACCACGATTTCAAGCTTATTTTTCATCCGATTTGAGTGATTTAAAAAACTATATGACACGAATTTGAGCGAGAACGCTGTGGTGGTGTCGAAATTCAATTTTTCTGCGTATTTCAAGGAAAAATCTCTTTATTCGTAGGTTGCATATAGAAAATGAGCGAAAACTTCATATTGTGATATCTCAAACATTTCTCAATGAAATTAAGTGAAATTTGTATCTATATTATTTTATTTTTTGAGAGAAATATTGTGGTATACTTGGATCTTGTTAATTTGGTTGTATTTTTGCAGTATTTGTCCGAGAAGTTATGCAATAAATGTTTCTGATAAGAATTGCAACTTCGTTTTTGAGTGATTTCTCTGTCTTCTAGAATTTGTTTTGGGCTAAGTTTTTTATTATGGAGTCAGGGAAATACAGGGATCATTTTATGGAGGTTGGTTTGGGATTTTAGGTGTAGGCCCATTTATTTCCGTTTTAGGGGAAATTAATATAGCTTCGCCCATTTTTTGAAATTTTATAGGCAAATTGACCGTATTGACCCCGTGATTCATATTTTTTGGCTAGACAATGACTGAGGCTATTAAGAAGGGAGAAGCTTGAGCAGACTGACCAAGAGTGCGAGGAACCACCTTCCATGTAGGTTAGGCTTCTCTATATCTTAGACTGAGTTGAAATGCATGCATACTTGAGCGAAATGTGTAGAAATACGTTGGTTATGGATTGAGCTGTGAAATATGTGTTTTATATTGTTGGTTATGCCCTATATTTATTATGTATGATGAAGAAAGATGGTGGTCGTCCTATTGAAGTTTGTGTTAGCTGTGGCTGCTATATTAGATAAGCTCTAGACTGTTAGATTACGACAGGGCCTGATAAAGGCTGGATTGGTCTAAGAAGATGTGACAAGTATGTATAATGAGCTTGACTCTTGTCTTTGTGCATGTGTATCCTGATATTACTGATATATGAAAGCTTGTGAGGCTAATTGTTGATATATTGATGTGTAGCCAAGATAAAACATATTTGATGCCTAAAACATGGGATTTTGTGTGTTCTCAATCCGAATTTTTATGGTTTGTAAGTGTTTTTCTATTTGTTTTTGCAGAAAATACAAATTGGCTCGACTTTGAAAAAATTTATAGATTTTGCTGACTTTCAGGACTTATGGATGCCATTACAAGTCATAGCCCAAGCTAGTCGTAGAGGCTGCCTCATACCAGTAAACTGTGTTCAAAATAAAATCTGAAAATTTGAAGGTCATCCATACAAGCTCAAGGTACAAGCCGTAGTCCTTTCTACGACTCATAAAGGGAGGCCTCGTAGCAATCAACAGTGTTGCTCAAAATTGGACCAAGAAATGCAAGTGTGGACTATGAGAATGCACTACGAGTCATATCTTAGACTATGACTCATAGAGGTGGATTATAGCAATGAAGTCTAAAATGCTAAGTGCTGACCACTAAAGTTCGATTATGACTCATAGGGCACCCTACGAGTCGTAACTACGTGACGTAGTTGATGCCGACCAGATGTTTTAATTATTTTAAGGACCTTTTTTTTATAAATAGTATATTTTAGGATTTTAGGAAAAACTTTGATTCATTATTCATTATACACAGATTTTAGAGAAGTTTGGAGAATAGAACTTTAGGGTTTATCTTTAGAGACTCAACTTTGGAGATTAGATTCACTTTGTGGGTTAACTTCATTATTCAAGCTTGTAATTCTTATTGCATAGTGGGTTTCATTGTGCTTCATTTCTCTTGGGTAAGAAATCTTCCGTGTCTTCTTTATTCATTTTCTATTTGTTTCCCCAAGCCATGAGTGGCTAAACCCCACAACTTGAGGTTGTGGGAACCATGAGTAGCTAACTTAGAAAACCCAGATTATTTGAACTTCTTAGTTGGTTCTTTGTATGTATTATCTATTTTCCTTCATTTTGTTTGTTTTTTGATGGTGACCAACATTGATCCCCGCCTAGTGGCTTGATCCCGATCAAGGTAGTGGATAAATAGGAAAAAAAATAGGTGACAGAATTCGATTGATGTGTTCTCGTCTAATCAACCAAATTCAACCAAGGAGTAGTTAACTGGGACAGTGGTAACGATTAGTTTGGCACCCTATGGTAGCTAGCCAAGCACCATAATGAAATTTAAACTTCACCTTTACCCAACGATTGGAAGAGCCTAAGTTACCATCCTACATGTAATGTCCTAACTTCAGTTATGTTATCTGGGGTATTTACGTTAGTGAATCATGGAAAACATAATTTCCGAAGTTGCTCTCCAATTTGATTGTCTCTCCATTTTAGTAGTTTAATTTATTTTTTCATCGATTAATGCAAAACCCCCCTTCCATGAGAATTAAGTTGTTTGATATTTGAATTAATTGTTGGTGAATCAAAGCTCCTAAGCCCCATATTCCCTTGGGATTCGATCCTAACCTCATTTAAGTTTTTTACTATTGATGATTACTTTATCCTCAAAGTGAGAGGTACTATTTGAGTGACATCAAAATTAATGGCTCCATTGGTGGGGAATACGACAAGGCTTTGATTTGATTTCACTAGTAGTTGATTCAAATATTGACTTCTTAATTCTCTTGTATTTTATGTTTTGTTTTTATTTTTGGTTGTTAGTTTTTTTTGTTGTATAGGAAAACATTAGTTGCATCCCCTTTAACTTAATTGATATAAAGAGTCAACAGGCTACCATAATAATGGCTGAAGAAAAGCTCCTTATCACCAGTGACCTTCTCCATTAATTACAGAGAAGTGCTCTATTTGAGGGTCTTCTTGTCGGAGGATCCACACAATGATTTATAGAACTTTGCACGCGTGTGTAGGGAGGTGATGGGAATGTAATATCCATCTATGAATGTTGTACAACTTCAAGTCTTCCAAATAACCCTCACAAAAAATACTGCAACTGGTGGGCTCAACATCCACAAGATGTGTTCACCAACTGGGTAGAGGTCCAAAGAGCTTTCCTAGCAAGGTTCCATGTTAGAACAAACAACATTAAACTAAGGGATCGAATCATGAGTTTCCAGCAATTCCCAAGTGATTCCCTCACTTCGACCTAGGATCAATTTAAAAGATGCTTAAGAGATGCCCCATATTATTACATTTCAGATGCAACACTAGTGGCAAGCTTCTATTGATCATTGATCCCAGAACATCAAGCTCATGCAAATGCTTTAATGGGAGGAGGCTACCTAGCATCCTTACGATGACCATTTGTAGAGGTTTTTAAACTAATAGACAAGTTGGAGATGGTTCATAGCATATATAGACCTATACAGGAGCAAGCAATGTGTTGAATGGAAATTTGTGATGATAACTCTGAGCAAATGAATGATAAGGGCAACTGGTTTAAGCTACCACATCAATAGTGTCAAGGAAACAGGAGTTCTAAAGTTGAAAGCCTACTTGTCCAGTTGTTAAAAGAGCCGATGTACAAGAAGACTTATTGAGGGAGATATTTTTATATTATCAAAATAAATTATAAAGCTGATCAGTACGTGGGAGCAATTCAGCAATTGAATAACCAATTCGACAATTGAATAACCAATTCGGGTAGTTGTCAGAGCAACTTGAGAAAAATTAGTAAAGCATATTTTAAAAAGGAAAGCCTTGCGAAGGAGGATCACCAAATCTTGAAGAATTCTGAGTACTCAATATGTCTAAGTATTGCCACGACATTAAATCAGGTGCTACTTGGAAGGCAACACAAGAGGTTTTAATGCTTTTGTTTGTTTTTGGTTTTATTGGCAATTTGTGGATTCTTAGGTAGCATTTTAGTTGTGTTGATTTTTGTTTTTAGAGATTGAAGTGGTTGTATGTTGGTATAATGGTGTACTTTGAGAAAATTAGTGCAGGTTTGAAGAAAGTGGGAAAAGTGTAGAAAATTGCATTTGAAGCAGTTTTTATGAACCAGGCCTAAGAGTCATAGTGTACACTATGACCAATAGTCCTGCCTCGCAAAGGCTAATAGTGATCACTTGCAGCTGGTACTCACACTACGAGACAAAGCCCTATGGGCCGTATTTAGAGCTATGACCCATATTCGGAGTTTCGTAGACCCGACTCAAGTAACCCGATCCCCTCCGAATTAACCCCCCAATTTTTCCCCAATATTTCCGAATGAGTTTTCCGATCACCCAACCCAATTTTCGATAACGTTTTAGGCCACTAAGATTTTTGGGCTCCCTTCTTCTTGTTTTGCTCATTATGTTTCATCATTTCTTGAGGCATGTATCTTGGTCTATTTTTTAATCCCAAAAAGTTGATTGGCTGTGAATGTATTAAATGAATTTAGGGATTGAAATGTATACCAAGGCATAGTACTTGTGGGTTTGATGCAAATTGAGATGGAACGGTTTTGATCATAATAAATAGTGTTTAACCATAGTTTAAGGATTTGGTCTTATTGTTATAATTGAATAATCATGCTATGTTTGTTGTTGCTCATCGATTGAATAGTTTTGGTTTGTAATGGCATGTTGATTTGCAAAACCATGGTGGCATGGTAATGGGTTAGCTAGGGTGATGTTATTGAAATTTTTGGTTTGATGGTTTCTTAATGTACTATTGAATCAATTCCCTAAATATTTATGTATGTGTTAAATGATGTCTTGTGTGATTAGGAGAATGATTATATGTGATTATTCTTAAATATGCTTAAGGGAAGTGGGCTTGAATGCATGTTCATTGATAAATCCATGTTGTTGCGGTAGCTTTTTACTATGACACTATGATTTAGGATTCGGGTTGTTTTGTGCTTGATTTGTGAATGAATTGCTCTTGCTTAGATGATTTTAGTATTAGTTTGTATTGTTTGTATGGTCTGTGTGGTGTGATAATGGTATCTCAGGTACTTGATGCTTCAAGCTACGGGTTGTAGTTGCCTTTCGTAGGTAGCAAAAGTGACTTGCGGTTCCCGAAGAGTCACTACACAATACCACCTATGAGTCGTAGTTCCCTCTATGAACTGTGGGGTCTCGCTAATCTAAGCCTGTGAGAATTTGGTATTTTGAAACCTTGTACAAGGCCTGTCTATAACCCATAATCAAGGCTACGAGTTGTAACTGTGTTTCCTACCTAATTTTAGTGTTCAAAATTATTATGCACCATTGAGTTACGATGCCGTAGTAGGACTCGTAGTCATATCTACGCATCATACAAGGGTCTTGTATCTTCCATCTGCAATTGAATCCTGGATATTTTTATTTGGTATTTCTTGTATTTTTCTTTTCTTTTCTTGAATGTTCTGGGCAAAGGATGCCTTTTTGTGATTATTTTTAGATACCACAGCCCACAGAATAGACGTGCAACAATTAGGGCTTTTAATACAAGACTTATGGACAAGGAGCCTGACAATGAGCATTGAGGCAGATATAATGAGGTCCACAATGCCCCTATTGACCTAGAGGTGCAAGCGCCTCAGACTAGGGCTGCTACTGCATGAGCTGCTTAGACATAGGTGCAGGAAGTTGGTACCTCCCAATCTGATGAGGAGCGATAGGGTGATGGGTTTGATAGGAGCATGCCATAGATGACTCCCTTACACATGGATTTTGATTCAGAGGAGAGACGAGATGCCCAATCCTTAATTGCCCATCAATCTCTCCTACGAATCCTCAGTATCAATGATGTATAGGGGATGAAGGTGATATATGACGAGGGACTAGAGCCAAAGGGGCAAGGGAAACCATTACAGTCATTCTGTGAGGAGCCTTGACTTATTAACATAAGATTGAGCCATGTCTCCAGACTTGAGAATGATATGAGACGATATGGGCTCAGGTGGTTAATTGATAAGCCGGGCAAGTACTCCCTGCTCATAGTGCGGGAATTTTATGTAGCTTATGCAATGACAGTTCTTCAGGGTCTTCCCAAGGGAAGAAACCTCTTGAGCAGCCCACATTGTGAGAGGTATTGGTTAGACACTGGTGGGTTAACATATCGGAGGAGATGATCTACCGCATACAATTTGATCCCACATACCTAGTACCATCTTCTACAGCTAAGTTTGATTGACGGAGTAGGCAGATGAGACAAGCTATTTTGCTAAGAGTGTGGACCAAAGGACTGAGCTTTTGAGATGGGTTGCTAGTCAGATCACTGAGCGTGGCGCAGAACCTACATGGGTCATGACGTATTCAGGGCCTATAGTGAAGTCTTCTATCTCCTTCCACGCCATATGTTGGTGGACTATTATCAAGTCTCATATTCGACCCACTTTCACAGATAATATTCTTATGTTGGAGTGAGTTGTTCTGGTAGCCAGCATCTTAGCTGGCTATGACATTGATTGGGCATGACTCATAGTAGACCAAATACATGACTCAATGTTTAAGATGACCATAGGTATGCTATTCCCAGTAGAGATCGGTAGACTATGCACGGAGGCGAAGGTGGAGGTATCGCTTCACATTGATCTCATGGTCATGGCCCTCCATGTTATTGATCCAAGCTTGATAAAACCTAATAAGAACCCTGTGGTACTTTAGTGGGCACATCCTCCCATGCCCGAGATATTTATGCTAGAGCCACAGGTTGAGGGTTTGACAGCTGCCGCCACTACTACCCAGCTGTTACTATTGATGAGGGTCCACTACAGCCTGTGGTAGTCAATACTGAGAGAGGTCCCACTATAGCTGCACTTGCACTAGAGGTATCTACATCACAGATTCCTTCTACAAACATCTTTATTGTGTCTGCTATTACTTTTCAAGCTATGGTATAGAGATTATCATGGACTGAAGCTCAGTTATCTCAGCATTTGCAGCAGATCAAGCCATGGGTTCAGTAGACCATTAAGGCATCAGAGGAATGATGCAAGTCATTCACCACTTCTACAATTGATCAAAATATTACTATGGTGGATGCCCATATCGATGCCTTCGAGGAACGGGTATGGAAGAGATTAGCCGAGACTTGGCCAGCAGGCTTGTCAGCTTTCGTGAGGAATTGACGAAGTTTAAGGCTGATATGATTACATATTTAGTGGCTTAAATTATTATCGTGGAGACTACACCTGTAGATGAGTTGTTATTTAATATGTTTTTAGAGGATCCACAACCATATGCTCTTGAAAAGAGACCCACCAAGAAGGAGGATGCAGTGGAGTGGCCGATGCGAAGAAGGCTTTCGAGTTTGATGAGGATGCGGTTGGGATTATCTTTTAGATGTCAATAAAAGAAGAGAAGTAAAGATGAGCCCAAGATCTTGATCGATTAAGAGGCACTGGCTCATCCAGTATGGCTGCATCACAGACTATACCGCGGGAGGGAGATGATCAGAGGCAGATGAAGATCGATTCTTAGGCACCATGTGATGTTTGTTTTTGACCCCTCTATTCTTATTTTGTTTTACCTTGTACACTATGGACAGAGTACACTATTTTTGGTAGGGTGTGGGTAGCTATGGACTAGGGTGAAGTTTAAGTAGCTTTTAGTCCATAGGTATCCTAATTTTTGATCCCAAGGTTTTTCTGCCTGTGCTGTATTGTCTCGTAGATTTCATTTTTATGTTGAGCCTACATGTTTAGGAGTTGTAGATAATATTTGTAGTATATAGTAATTAAACTTTTAGCATGTATCTTCTTTTATTGATTTATGAAATATTTTGAAAAATTGGCACCCATGAGAATTTTGTTGATTAGTAGTTATGTTGTAATCATGCATGTTTTAATCATTTGGCAATGTTTGTTCTGATTAAGTAACACAAGTTGAAGCTTGAAGCATGATTTGTGAGTCTTTGTTGGCCATGTCTGCAATGCCACGTGCGTGTGAGCTAATTTCGTTGTATTTATGCATTGTGAACTGATTCAGAATTTGCCCTATTACTTTGAGTTGGACTGGATATTATATGAATTAGGAAGGGATCTTAGGCCCTTGTTGATTTAGTCCTCTTTTGGCCAAATGACCAACCAAACTTGTTCAAAATATTTGAGCCTGCATGTATCTTTTTCTTTCTTAATACATAATTAGCCTAAACTTGTCTAGTGAAATACCTTGATATTGGCCCTAGTCTATCCTTGAACATTGTGAACCTTGATTGAGGCAAAAAGCCAAAGTTGAGGGTGGCTACCAAAAGTGGCCCTGGTCTAGAGATTGGATATTGTGTACTTCACCATAGGCTATAAGTTGAGGGTGGCCTATGTTGTGGTATAATAAAAAAATGAGGTGGTGAATTGGGAATAGAAGAAAGAGTATAAAGTTATGTACTAGGTAAAAGGAAAAGAGGAAAGATGTCTTAGATTGAGTTGAAAAAGAAAAATGAGTTTAAAAATAAGGCGTAAGCTAAAAAATAAAGAGAAAATACCCGGAAAAGCTTGTAAATGAAGAAAAATGGAGAATAAGTTAAGAATGATTTAGTTGGTAAGGTGAAAGTGCTGAAAAGTGTTGTTCAAGGTTGACCCTTAGTCACTAATTGTCCAAATGCTATACCAAAGCCCCATGAACCTACATTACAAACCTATAAAGTCTTAAAGTGATCCTAATTCAATTAGTCAATAGTCCGGGTTATGAGTATATGGGTAAGGCTATGGTGTTGTCCATCATGCATGAATCTCATTTGTGAGAGTGAGTATGCTTACATAGTCCCCATGATCAACTATTAATGGATTATTCAGTATGAGAAGGGACTTCTTTTCTTTATAGGCATTTGCATTGTCTGGTTAGCATTTGACTTGTTCAGTGAGTGTGAATTGTTGATACTCCTTAAATTGTCATAGTTGGATTGTCAAATGTATCAATGTGTCGTGGTTTGCTTGTTAGCTATATGATTTGGTTTTGAAAAAGCGATTATGGGTACCTGAGTTGAATTTTAGTATGGTATATGCCATTGAGTTAATTGCTATGTATTGCTTTATTATCTATCTAGATTGAGTAGTTGTTTGAGGATAAACAACAATTTTAAGTTGAGGGTGTTGAGTGCTATCAAAATGTAGCACATTTGATGCCTAAAATATGGGATTTTGTGTGTTCCCAATGCGACTTTTTATTGTTTTTATGTGTTTTTGTGTTTGTTTTTGTAGAAATTATAGGTTGACTTGACTTTGGGAAAAATTACAACTTTTGCTGATTTTCAGGACATACAGATGCCACTATGACTTGTAGCCTAAACTATGAGTTATAGCGGCTATCTTATATCAGTTAACAGTGTTCAAAAACAAAATCTGAAAATTTGAAATTCAGCCATACGAGCTCAAAGTACTAGTCATAGTCCCTTCTATGACTCATAAAGGGAGGCCTCATAGAAATCAATGGTGTTGGTGACAATTGGATGAAGAAATGCAAGTGTGGACTATGATAATGCATTACGAGTTATAAATTAGACTAGGACTCGTACAGGTGAATCATAAAAGTAAAGTCCAAATTACCAAGTGCTGAGCACGAAAGCTCGATTACGACTCCTAGAATAACAACATGCGGTAGTAAACGCTAACAAGATTTTTCAATTATTTTAAGGACCTTTTTGTAAATATGGTAAATAGTATATTTTAGGGTTTTAGGGGAAGCTTTGATTCATTAATAATTGTACAAGATTTTAGAGAAGTTTGGACAACTTTAGGGT
Organism: Solanum sejunctum; assembly: GCA_025642045.1. Classification (NCBI taxonomy): domain Eukaryota; kingdom Viridiplantae; phylum Streptophyta; class Magnoliopsida; order Solanales; family Solanaceae; genus Solanum; species Solanum sejunctum. The sequence continues at coordinate 6,483 of JAOTQJ010003388.1, read as the reverse complement.
TTATCTTTGAGACTCAAATTTGGAGATTAAATTCACTTGTGGGTTTACTTCATTATTCAAGATTGTGATTCAAATTGCAAATCAGGTTTCACTGTGCTTCATTTCTCTTCGGTAGGAAATCTTCCATATCTTCTTTATTCATTGTTGATTTGTTTCCCCAAGCCATGAGTGGCTAAAACCCACAACTTGGGGTTGTGGGAACTATTAGTAGCTAACTTAGAAAACCTAAATTATTTGTATTTCTTGAGTTGGGTCTTTGAATTTATTGTCCATTTTTCTTTATTTTTTTTATTTGATGGTGGCCAATATTGAACCCAGCCTAGTGTATGATCCCGATCAAGGTAGTGATGAATAGAAAAAGGAAATGAGTGATATAATTCAATTGATGTGTTCACGTCTAATCAACCAAACTCGGGCAAGGAGAGGTTGACTGGGACAATGGGTAACGATTTGTTTGACACATTGGTAGTCGACAAGCGCCATAGTGAAATTCGACCTTCACCTTTGCTCGGGGGTTGGAAGAACCTAAGTCACTGTACTGCATGAAATTTCCTAATTTAGGTTATGTTATCTGAGCTATTTAAGTTAGTCAATCATAGCAAAGATAATTTTCCAAGTTGCTCTCTAATTTGATTGGCTCTCCATTTTAGCAGTTTAGTTTAATTTTTCATTGATTATTGCAAAATCACCCTTCCATGAGAATTGAGTTGTTTGATATTTGGATTGATTGTTAGTGAATAAAAGTAGTAAAGACCGTATTCCCTTAGATTTTGACCCAAACCTCGGTTAGGTTATTTACTGTTGACGATCGCTTTATGCTCAAAGTGAGAGGTACTGTTTGAACAACATCAGATATGCTACACTGGGGGCATGTCTTTTTGTGAATATATGATTCTGATAGCATGTTTTATTTGAGTACTTATGACTTGTCTTGTTATGAATACATGATTATGATAGCATGTTTTATTCTGAGTACTTGTGGCTAGCTAGTTTGTTGTATACTTGCCTCTAGTTGATCATGATTCTATAATGTCTTGTGAAATACCTGCCTCTACATATGTTTGTCAGCCATTATACATTTATATACCTGTATACCTATTGGTAACTGAGGGAACCATGTTGTATTCTTACTATGTTATGGTTGTGCTTTATATTGAGCCTTATGATACTTGATATGGAATACACTGCTATTGAATCCATGATAGGCTAGAAATAAGGATGCGACCCCGGTAGGGAGATGTAATAAGTCACATCCTATGGGGTTCGCTAGGTTATCTTTGATAGAGGTATGCTGAATGTGAGGCTATTTAGTAAGTATATGTCGTACTGTGACTTGATTATGGTATAAATATGATTCCATAGGGCCTGTCTGCTATGGATACTTGTGATATAGGTATTGTAATGATTTTTTATTCTCACTGCGTGTGGTTGGCTAGATTGTAACATTCCTTGGAATTTGCTCTATGGGGGTATATACGATGAGTGGTGCAACAGTCTTGATTCTACTTTGCATTGCATATATTACATTATCATTATCATCATTACACTAGTATATTGGTAACACTTTGTTGGACTGGTTTTCCTAGTAGAGGTGGAAGTATTTCTAGTATATTTCATATTCTATTTAATTCTCTATTCCTAGTTGATTAAACCTGTTAGGTATATATTGTCTGTACTCACTCCTAATTCTTATACCTCGCGGCTTCCATCCATGGACTTTTACTTAGCAGTTGATTTTAGGTTATGTAATTGAGTTTACACATATCTAGTGGTGAGACTTAAGGTCTCAACTTCCTATTAGATGTTATTTCCCAGTTTAGTAGTCTTTATTGTATTTTTGAGACTATGATGTATTTATTTCAGTTAAGTATTATTTTAGATGCTCTTTTGTACTTATTACACCAGGTCTTGGATGTTGGGTTTAGTGATGTATTTTCTTATCTACCTATCTATAGCACTGGTTAATACTGTCATTTTGGGAATTGTAGTCCCTTAATCTTTACCCTTTTTTAGAGTCATAACAAGTTTGGTATTAAACTCTAGGTTCACTTCTTTCATGAGTCAAAGAGAAGGGTGTGTAGCTATCATTAAGAGGCTATAGGATGCTTTTAGGAAAAACTTCTTTTGTTGGTTCCTTTTTATGTATTTCTTGGTATCAAAGTATTTGATATCTCTAATCCAATCTTTATGCATAAATATTAAGGATTGGAGCTAAAAATGTTGATGGTGAGCCCATACCTTGTGCTAGAGCCCTTTCCCTTGGTCGAGGTAAAGGTTGAGGGAGGCCTAAAGGCTGAGGTCGAGCCTAAGAGGCATCCCAAGGGGTAGCTCAATGATCCAATTCCTCCCTTTATCGTTCAAGATACTACATTAGCAATTCAGGAGTTACTAGTTCAATTGTTAGTTAGGTTGGAGGGTAGCTATATCACCAATGATCTTTTGGGTATCTCAGTTTTGCCTATGCCCATTAGTACCTCCTAGCCTATTTCGGGACCTAATATGGTATTTAATACTTTAAGGGTATTTTTAGCATCCTCTATTGCACTGTCCAGATTCTTAATCCCACCAATATTTGGAAGTGTTGCTATGTCATTGTCTGAGCAGAAGAGTTTTGAGAGGTTTGTGAGATTGGATCCTCCCATATTCGATGAAATATCAAGAGATGGAGCTTATGACTTCTTAATAGAGTGCTAAGGCTGATTGTATAATTTGGACATCCTTGAGATTCATAAGGTCGTTTACACATCTCATCAGTTCACAGGTATGGCTCACACTTGCTAATTAGTACTCCTATGATGGGTTGGGAGCATTTCACAGAGCTATTCCTATAGAAGTTTGTACTTTATAACTTTCGTGATCAGTGTCAAGATGAGTTTGACAAGCTGGAGCAAGGTTCTATGACTGTGTTCTGAGTATGAGGCCCGTTTTCATGAGCTATCAAGATATGCCAGGTCCAACATTTCCACTAAGTTTGAGAAAATTTATAGATTTGTAAAGGGGTTTACTAGTTATCTTCAAGAGGCTACAACTTTCCTCGTGCTATCTGGCAATTATTTTAGAGCAGTGCAAACCCTTCCAGGATGACCGAACATATTAGATGGCCCCACATGGTGGTTACAAGAGGTCTCGCCATTCATGGATATTCTAGCATTATGCTCCTAGGGGTAGAGACCCTTAGAGGTAGAGCACTCAAGGTATTAGGGGCTGATCAGTTCATGTAGCCATTTAGGGTACCGAGGGTTCAAGTAGGCCCAAATCTAATCATGTTAGCCATGGTAGTTCCTCAAGTTTTTGAGGGAGTATAGGTTCTTTGGGTTATTCCTCCTAGAGTTCAAGCCCGATTGCTATGCATATGATGAGTTTGGCCATCTAGCCAAGGATTGCCCTAGGAATGCTCTAGGTTCTCTTCTGTCAGTTGCACAGATGGCTTAGTCTATACCAACTCCTGTAGCTAGAGGTGCTTCACAAAGTATTAGGGGTGGTGCATGGGGTGAGCTTATGGTGGGTACTAGGCTAACAGTGAGTGTAGAATATGTTATGTTGTCCTAGCAAGGGTCGATATATAGGCCTCTAATGCTGTGATTACAAGTATTGTTGTGATCCAAGATCCACCGATACATAGGCCTTTGAGGCCAACAAATACTATTTAGCTTTAGTATTATTTGATCCAAGATCCACCTATTCATATGTATTAACCTGTTTTGCTTCGAATATAGATGGTGTGTATGAGCCTCTTGATGTGCCTATTTGTGTTTCCACCTCCTTAGGTGAGTTCTTAGTGATGGATCACGTTTGTAGGGGATATTTAGTGGTATTTTTTAGGTAGAGAGACTTAGGATGATTTGATTTTGTTAGACATGGTTGACTTCGATGTTATATTAGGCATAGATTGGTTATCACCGCATCATGCAGTTCTTGATTGTTATGCCATGATTATGACCTTAGCATTTTTGAGCTTGCCTCATTTAGTATGAATAGGTACACCTAGCCCATACCACAAATAGGGTGATTTTTAATGTTTGTTCTCGACAATTGATGGACAGAGGTGCCCAAGAGGCACCTTCATAGATATGTTTTTGATAGATTTGCCTAGTGTCCCTTAGTAATGTGACATCAATTTCGCTATAGATTCAGATGCAGACACTAAACCTATCTCTATATCCCCTTGTTAGATGACTCTTGCTGAATTGAAGAAGCTTAAGAAATAGTTGGAAGATTTGCTGAAGAAAGGTTTTATTCTACCGTACTTTTCACCTTGGGGTGCCCACTCCTATTTGTAAAAAAGAAAGATGGTTCTATCTAGATGTATATTGATTATTATCAATTGAAAAATCTTACCATCAAGAACAAATATCCCCTCCCTCAGATAGATGATTTATTTGATTAGTTATAGGGTATCTCAGTGTTCACCAATATTGATTTAGGGTTAGGGTATCACCAGTTGCAAGTTTAGGTGTCTGACAACCCAAACACAACTTTTAGGACATATTTTTGGCACTACAAGTTTGTGGTTACATCTTTTGGGATAAATAATGCCCCGACTATATTCATGGAGTTGATGAACTAGGTGTTTAGGCCTTATTTAGATTGCTTCATGATTGTGTTTATTGATGACATCCTGGTTTATTCCAGGAATAAGGTGGATCATGTTCAACACTTAAGGACTGTACTCTAGAAGTTAAGAGAAGAGAAGTTATATGCTAAATTTTCCGAGTACAGATTTTGGCATAAGTCTATCTTTCTTGGAGGCATGTGGGTACAAAACATGGCATTACAATGAATCAGCGAAGGTGGCAACTGTATGGGATTAGGTGAGACCTACCTCAATTATTGAGATTCAAAGTTCTATTGATTTGGTAGGGTATTTACCAATGATTTGTTTAGGGATTGTCTATTATTGCTTCTCCATTAACCTGACTCACCCATAAAGAAGTATGTCATACCCTGAGAGGGTACCCTTGGCGTGGCCGACTCTTAGAAGCCATTGTTGGCTCCCAAGTGAACCATCTTGCTTCATCATATTCATTCAATCAATGGAAGACTTAAAATAAATAAAAAATAAGATGGGCAAATCATATCATCAATCTATCTTAATATATAGAGGCTATAGGCCAATAATTAAACTCCAATTCTCTAATATAAGAATAGTTTTAAAAGGAATAAATCAAGATATAAGGGTCTCAACAGAAACTCATCACTATCTAGTCTGTAAAGTCTCTAACTCTACTATCTTGATGGTTCCAATGATAGGTTTATGACTACCTCAAATCAAATAAAAGAAAATCTAAACTCTACTAGCTAGATGATAGTAATATGAAAATCCTCCAAAAATAAGGAGGTCTCACCGATCAGCTGATGCGAATGGATCCTCAACAAAGTGCCTGTTGATGAGTTGTATCTATCACGCCCCAAAGTCCCATAGAGCGGACCGACACCTGTTGCCGATAAGTCTTGGGAGAACTAATCTATAACTATATGTGTTCTATATATATTATAAGGGTTTTCTATGTTTGACATGCCTTTAAGCAGATAATTAGTGATAACAAGCCAAAAGGAAATGCATATGACTAGGCCATTGGGGCCACACCATCTAAAGTGTCAGATATGACTTCACTGTGCTTTACATACTCTACAAAGCCTCTAAATAAAGAAAAATATCTGACAAGGGTCGGGACAAGCCCCGCCTCAGCAAACTGTGCAATAAAAACATGTAAGCTCTATTCATGTACAAAGCCCCAAAGCAACCTAGAGCTTGGTGACAGTAGTAGAATATCCTGTACTCCTATTGGGGAGATCTGCTAGCACCTATACCTATAGCATGAAATGTAGGTCCCCTATAAGGGACATTAGTATGGGATAATATATTGAGTATATAAGGCAGGATATACTATATATAAAGTAACAACTCAAATGAAACCATGCATTTATGAAAGATCAGAGACCACCCTTAGTTATGTTGTGGAATCATGTACTTTATGTCCTTATATCACTTTACCTTTACTGTAAAATCTATGCATAGCTGTAATGAAATGATCAACTGGTCAGTGGGAAACTGTATCGAGATGATCCCTATGCTAGGTTCTTTCTGAACCCCCTCGAGCTCTACCCGTACCACTGTATTGGGATCGTCCCTATGTTAGGTTCTTCTTGAAACCCCTCGGGCTCCACTCGTCAAAACTATATACTGTATACTGTATCTTTCAATTACCTTTGAGATGATTCTTTTAGTGGCCATAATATTAGAGCTGTAGGACTGTATATGTAACATGTGACATGTGGATAATCACACAAGACTATATGACAATGAAAAGAGTACGTTATGTAAATAATAAAATGCATATGAAATGAACCAACTTATGAACTTTATTTAGTAACAAGAATTCATATAACTTGGGATCCAAGCATATATGCAGTTTTAAGGTGACTATGTATGGAATCATATGAACATATACAAGAGTGGAGATATGGTTAATAGTTGTGTCG
>JAOTQJ010003367.1:0-18756 GCA_025642045.1 Solanum sejunctum | reverse complement strand
ATCAATCTTAGAGAAGTGACTAACCTATTGAAGTTGGTCAAATAGATCATAAATCTTTGGGAGAGGGTACTTATTCTTTATGGTGTCCCTAATAAATTGTCTGTAATCAATACACTTTCTAAGGGAACCAACCTTCTTGTATGCAAGCAACATGGGGAAGCTCACTAGGAATGACAACAAGGAACCCATCTATCACCGAAATAACTCAATAGAAATAACTTTGGTTCAACATCCCTAACTCTTACAAGATGATAAATGTCACCCTTAGGGATCAATTGCACCTCAAGACAAGAAATAGGCTTACCTCTTTACTACCACTCAAGAATGAATTTCTTAGGGAATTAGAATCTAACTTGATGGGTCCTATAATCAATAAGAACACAACATGCATGTAACCAATCTATACCAAGAATTACTTCGAAATCTACCACATCTAATTTAACAAAATCACAAGGCAAGACCTAAATGCAACATGACCACAAAATAATTTCTATAGACCTTTCTAGCAATAATAGACTCACCAATGGGGTAGACACCAATAAGTTCATACAACAACTCGGGACACAAATGAAGCCCATAAGCAAACAAAGGGGATAATGAAAGAGATATTGACACCTGGATCCATTAACGCACAAGTCACAACATTGGGTGCCACCTCCAATAATTGAGTCTCTTAATCAACATGACTACCTTGTTTTTGAGGTCAACCACCTTTACACATTTTTCGAGCATGAAGACAATCTATAATGTTATGACCCATTTCACCAAATCTAAAGCGTACCATAATAGGCCATGGCTACTACAAACTAAAAGAACTAACTCGAAACATAAAGAAGAAAATAAAGGGTATCCTTCGAATGCAGGGGAGGACTCACCACTGTCTGGAACTAAGGATGTTGAACCTCGACTATGCATTTGTTGAAGTCCTCTATCTGCTGACGCTGCTTCATGAAATGATGCAGCGCCAAATAGCATCAGAACATGGAATGTACAGTATGTAAAATAGCTCAGAAAACACGTAATGCTCAACTAAGACATCTGACTCGACTCAAGACTCAACTTCTTATCTCATAACTCAATTCAGGTAACATGATGCAAGTTTAAAGTTTGGAAACCATGCCTTTGAAATAGATTTAGTATTCAATGTAAATTTGTTTTGAAATAAAATCTCATGGCATGCTCATCTCAAGTGCTTGCTTAAAAGTTTCTCTAACCAATATAACTCTCCACCCTACCATTTCTATGGTGATGTACAATGAGAAGATGTCATTGTCACACCCATACTAAACTTGCTACAGTAAAGGATGTTAAACTCTTACTCTCTCTCGGATCCAAAGAGAATGTCAATCTATTGGGACATCAGTGCCAAAGTTATCTGCACGACTATCCTACACTGGAAAATGTAGTTTTGGGGTGACTCTTCTTACCCAACTCGGTGCTCAATACTCCTTCCAATCTACATCAACTCAAACTCATCTCAATCAACTCAACATCAACTTTCTTAATTAACTCCATGACTCAAAATGGGAACTCAAGACAATGCAACTTAAGACTCTAACCAATTATGGTCAAGTAACATCATATCATCCATGCTCAATGCATAAGATATAATAGGTGTTTATTATATGCATATATGATATAAGAAAACATATATGAAGCAAGAAAACATACTTCTCAGTTTCACATTACTTAGTTTAAAAGGTTGGGTTCATAATTACGATTAAATCTGTGAGCAAAGGAAAATACTAAGTTTAGGGTTCATGTATCAATCATGTGAAATATATTCATAACTCAAAGTAACGATGGTCCAACTCATAATTTAACTCAAATATATTCAAGAAACTCAATCTGGTACAAGAATTAAAAATTCAAGAGCCATGGAATTTAAAACATACGTTTTTTACTATTGATTTTTGACTCAAGTAAACAAAGGAGCACAGGGATAAACATAATCCAATGCTGTAAATAGCCTTACATACATGAAATTGAAGGAAATCAACTTCGACTCAAGAACCCATGCTTCTCCTCTTCTTCTCCAAGAACTCTAACCTAGTTTATATGCTTGGGGGTTTAGAAATATGTTTAAAAGGCTTTTTTCAGATAAAAACAATTACTCAATTACCCATGGTTTACATTTATGAGGAGTTGAGAAAAGTCTAGAATTCCCCTCATAAAAGAAAATAAATTTTCACTTCTAAATGCCACGGACTGGGTGCGGAGTAGTGCTATTTTTCCCAAAATTTCTCCAAACGAGTTTTTTTCTCCCGTTGAAAAATTTTAAAGAGAAACAAGTGTAAGTTCGCGTTCCTGGTATGTCACGCCTAGGGTGCGCATCAATACTATTTTGGAAATAAATTATGAAAAAATATTTTTTGACCCAATTACTCTAAAATCAAGTCGAGGTCATTGTCCCAATGAATCTATCATGCTGATTGCAAATCTAGTCTCAGATTTTTCATCAGAGCTTGGAAAGATGCGTTATGCACACGATTCTATTCTAGGAGTATTTTAGTAATTTCATCGGGTGTTACATTATCTCTCCATTGGGATTATTCCTCCTCAAATGATGAGTACAGGTAGAAGTAAGGCCTGAGTAGGCTCAATACTCACTCGACAACTTAAACTCTCGACTATTCCTCAACCTCTATATACTCTACTCAGGCTCATGAATAAACGCATCAACTTAAGATTGGGAACATCAATTAATCTAAGGATAGGATCATTACCTTTGACATCATCATCATTTGACATGAACAGTTGTAGGTATTTGGTTTTCATAGCTTCCTCAGCTTTCTACGTAGCTTTCTCAATGAATTGATTCCTCCACAGAACTTTGATAGAGGTTATCTCTTTGTTCCTCAGCTTACGAACTTAATGAACAAGATTTGGACTGGAATCTCTTCTAAGACAAGTTATCCTTTACTCCAATGTTCTCAATGGGAACTACTAAGGTAAGATCTCCAAGCACTTCTTCAACATCGAGACATGGAATACGGGATGAATTGTATCTAGCTCAGTGGGTAATTTCTAACTCATAATCTACCTTCCCAATTCTCCTCACAATTTTATAGAGATCGATATAGCGAGGACTCAACTTTCCTTCCTTTCCAAACCTCATGACACCTTTCATAGCTGACACCTTCAAGTACACCCAATTATCAACCTCAAATTCTAACTCCTTTATTCTCACATCGGTGTAAGACTTTTGGCTACTCTGGGAAGTTTTCAACCTCTCCCTAATAACCTTTACCTTCTCTATAGACTGGTGGACAAGGTCGAGTCCAACCACCTCAGGTTCTCCAACCTCAAACTACCTAATCGGTGATCTAGATCTTCTTGCATATAAGGCTTTATAGAGGGCCATCTAAATACTTATGTGGTAACTATTGTTATACGCAAATTCAATCAAGGGTATATGGTTATCCCAATCCACTTTTAAGTCAAGGATACAAGCTCTCTACATATCTTCTAATGTCTAAATGGTGCGCTCTGCCTGGGCATCTGTGTGTGGATGAAAGGTTATACTCAAATTTACCTTTGTACCTAATACTTTCTGGAAGGATCTCTAAAATTGCAAGGTGAATTGAGCTCCTTTGTCTAAGATAATATAATGGACAAGGGAACCCCATGCAACCTCATGATCTATTTAATGCACAACTTGGCATACTCTCCAGCACTGTTAGTTTGTCTTAACTTCCAAGAAGTGAGCCAAATTGGTCATCCTATCCAAGATCACCCATATGGATTCATGTTGCTTTTGGGACCATGGTAACCTAGTAATAAAGTTCATATTGATCATTTTCCACTTCCACTCAGGGATCTAGAAGTTTCGTGCCAACCCACATGGCCGTTGATGCTCAACTTTGACTTATTGATAGTTCAAGCACCTAGAAACAAACTCAATAATATCCCTCTTCATCCCACGCCACCAATAGCCTTCCCTCAAGTTGTGATTCATTCTGGTGGAACCAGGATGAATAGAACATCTAGAACTGTGATATAAGACCTCATAAGATTAACAAAATGCCCCTAGAACTTAATCATACATATAACGGGTCTTACCAAGCTTTGATGTAAAATCTAAGACCGAATTTGCGATCAGCATAAAAAAATTAAGTGGGGGAATAGTCTCGACTTGATTTTAGAGCAATCAGGTTGGAAAATAATTTTTGCAATTTTTTCTCGAGATAGTGAGGGTGTGCGCCCAGGGCGCGACATGCCGAGGATGCAGACCAACACTTATCTATTTTTTCAAAAAAATTTTGCAGGATTGAAAAATCAATCAAAAAGCAATTAACGAAAATTTATATATAAAATGCACTTAAAAAGGTGTTATATGTATATTTATCCTGGAAATCAGTTTTCAACATGTTTTGAGAAAATTCACCAAAATAACACATGTTCGCGCCCCTGGCCCAACGCGAACGTAGTGTTATGGGGTGAAATTTTATTTTTTCTTTTGAAAAGGGTATTTTGGTAAATTCTTAACCCTCCCAAGTCCTATAAATGATTATACGATTGTTTTTCTACGAAATAAGAGTTTCCAACCCCATTGTTTAGTCTCAAAAGGTGAAGTTTTGAGAGAGGGCAAGAGAAGAGAAGCTTGAGGTCATGAGGAATTGAGTCAAATTCTTTCAACAATTCGTATTATCTTCATCCTAGGTATGTAAAGCTAAATTAAAAGCATGTGATTGCTCTCCCATGTGTCTCATAGATGGTCTTCGAAGTGAGTTGAAAGTTCTTTAGTCTACTTACATGATTTCTTGATTATTTTCTTGAGGAATTATATTTATTATATGTATTTACATACGTTGATGATTATCATAAACTTATTTTCTTGAATTGAATATTTTTATGAGATATTGCATAAACCCTACTTATTATTTCATAAAGATTGCATGAGTGAAGATAGGAATTGAGTCCAGAGCCTTGATTGAGAATGTTGATAGAGATTGTGATTGTGAGTGTGAGAATGATGATAGATTAATAGAACTTGATAGTCCCATAAGTCTCTATAAATAACTTTAACGATTTATCTATTCTATTGTCCCTAATGATTGTTCTAAGCGCTGAGCTATTGATTGAGAAGTGGACTAATGAGATGGTGAGAGTCCATGTGAGGCTAATATAAGATGAGAGGATTGATGATGATTGGATGATGTTGATGTTTATGAGCATATTGAGTCCTGAGAGGAGTATTAAACACCAAAAATGAGTAAGAGTGAGTCCCACTTGTACTCATTAACTATGTGGCTAGCGTAGAAGAGGATTTACCATGAGAAATGGATGTTACCTTAGTCCCAAAAGAGGACTTGATGTTATTATAAACCCTACAAATATATGTCCTCCTACACTGGCAAGGTACTGGGCGAATGCCGTAATGACATCGCTTTGTCGTTCCATCATCTTCTCATAGTTGATAGGTTTAGGTCCGAGAAACTCCCAGAAAATTTCCAAACTGAGTAATCTAAGTTGAGATTAGATGTGATGAGATGAGTTGAGTTGAGTTCCTTTGAGATGAGTGTGTTTTGATTGATGAGTTGAGTAGTTGATGGGTCACTTGTCTACTCTTTATTCTTGCTTTGGACAGACATTTGACATGTTGATTGTTACTATCCTTAATATTGATTATTGTTTCTATATTATTATACCTATTTTAGTTTTACTCAGCTATTTTACATATTAGTACATTCCACGTACTGACGTCCCTCTCTGAGACTGAATCATTTCATAGTGTAGATACATGGTTTGGAGATCATCAACAGGAGTATCATTGAGGATTTGAGACATTTAGCTAATTGGTGAACCTCCCCTAGTTCGGAGGATTCATTACATTTATTTTATCTTGCCTTAGAGTTAGACATATTTTAGTTTTGGTTTGATTGATGTAGTCATAGGTCTATCATTGGCACCACCTGATAGTGATAGAGGCTTCATAGAGTAGAATCGAATGTTAATGTAAAATTACGAGCAAGTTCTTCCTACTAGCCTCTTTTATTATAATATTATTTTGAGACTAGATGATGTTATGCCCATTTATTCCTTATACCTTCCGCTGATAGTAGAATGTATGAATGAATTAATGTGATGAGGCCAAGTAGTTCATTTGGGGACTAGCAATAGTCTTTGAGTGTCAATTACGTCTAAGGTACCCTTTCGGAGCGTGACAAACTTCGTATTAGAGCATAAAGTTCAAGTGTCCTAGGGAGTCTATGAAGTCATTTCTTGTAGAGTCCTTATTATTGGTGTGAAGCATGCCACATCCATAATATGGATGCTATGGCACATTAGAAAAAGTTTCCCTTGTTTCAAATTTTGAATTGTGCGATAAGACTATTTACTAAGAAGTCTATGATGATTCGTGCGATGCGTAAAACCTTTTGACTATGCCTCATCCACGAGGTGATAGAGACAGTAATTGTCAAACTCTTACCAATGAGATCCCTAGTGATATAATAATCTGAATGGTAGAGGGACTACAATAAGCTTGAGAGAAGCTGACTAGTATGCTAAGTTGATTTACTAGAAAGAGTGCATTATTACTCATATGAATCGTGCTTTTAAGTTAGCTTTAGTTGTACCTAGATCCTCTTATTCAAAACTTGCTCTCGATGTTACTCATGAAGAGAAACCTATATCTCTAAAGAATTCAATGTTACCACCTAAGAGTGAGATAGGAGGTCTTATAAACTCTGAGTAGAATTAAATCATCCTAGAGTTAGAAACATAATGATGGAAATAAAGGGACGAGATATGAAGAGTGATGGCTGATTGAGGCTTGTAGTTAGAGAAAAATTACAATAGAAATAAATCTTGGAAATTAAGAATGCACTCGCGGAAACAATGAAGTTGTATACACCTATTACGTAAGTAATGGTGATGAGTTGATTTCCCTAAGTTTGATGAACAAGTGGGGAATGCCCTATGATGGTCACGATGAGGTATAAAGACAGAGAGGGTTAGTGTCAGAATGCATTAGAACTTGTTCAAACTAAAAGAAAGTGTATGTTGATGTGTTGTAGTATTCATACTATTGAGGGTGAAATATAGATCTTGAATAGGGGAAAGTGTGTTTCTAATGTGATAGATCTAAATTAGGGTTATTATTTTATGTGAGAGTTCATGAGATTCATAAAGTTATAAGGTTAGCCAGATAAGGAGGTATAGTGATTGGGTGAGCGGTACATAAGTTGTGTAGAGGGGATGTTTTGATTGATTACTCCCTATGAGATTTTAGTAGGATTATGTTCCCTAAATTTTTACCTAGTAGTTGTAAGTAGACATTAGAGAGGTGTGTGATAGATGCACATGTTAGTGCTAGACCCTAAGCTTGAATTTTGAAGAACAGTGTTAAAAAAGAGATAGTATGATGATAGTGATTGTCCTTGTTAGAGATTTGACCTAAGAGTCTTGTTGTAGTGTGTGTTCAATAATTAAGATGTTGACTAGCAAGGAGCATGGTTCTAGAAGTAGATTAGAGGTACCCCTTAGATGGAGATAGTAAATTAAGGGAGAAGTACTAAAAAAGAGGAGGCTTAGGAGGTTTAAGATATGTAACCATCATTGTGTACAGATGGGTGAGGCTCTAAGTTATGACTACTATGAGAATCTGGATAGTATATTTGAGTTGTTGATGTGGAGTAGGCTGATGTAAGTAATCTTTATTGTCACGAGTATCTAAGTAGATTTGGGGCTTATGGATAGATGATGATGATTTTTCCATGGTAGTCTAAGTCTTATACAAATGAGTTTATGAGAGCATAGAAGTTGATTGTTAGTGGCAAAAGAAGATGCTAGGTTGTAATGATTGTGGAAAGTGATTATATACGCCATTAAGAGCAACAGAGAGAGAGAGAGAGAGTATGTGTATGTGTATTCTATAGAGACATGAGGAAGCTAAGATGATATCGCTGAAAGGAGTCTGAGTGGCTAGTTATATGTATGTGACTATAGCATACAAAAGAGTTTAAGATGTATTTCTTGCGGATAATGATTCCTTGACCGTGTGGTGGTAATGCTTATAGCATAGTAGAGGAAATTGATTCAAAAATTTGGAGAGAGGAACTTAAAAGCTAAGGGGGAGATGATGATGTGATAAATCAAAGTAGTTGTTGAGTTTTTTATTGTGATAGGATGATGAAGGTAAGGTATCAATTAGTTTCCATTTCATATAGTCCTTATAATTTAGTTGAGGTAACATTTTTGGTGTACAATTGTTGTACCTATGGCCTAGTGCCATGCACATCAAGTTGATTCTCGTTCATGCTGAGTTTTAAGAATGAGAAGCGATGAATTCAATCATTAATCTTGATCTTACCCCATGAATCTAAGAGTTTCCAGTCCTATGTTGAAGGAGATATGACCTGAGTTTTACAGTATGTATAGCTCTGTGAACTTAGAATGAGTCTTAATAGACGAGAGAGACTGTAATCTATGAATGTCCTCAGATAAGATTTCTCGATTGAATTGTGCTAATGATCTTTCATTTTATGCTCTTTGAGCAATCCAGCTTTCTAGTCTTAATAGAAGTAGATGAGTTATGAGTGATGGGAGAGAAGGAGTTCTCCTGAATTATGATAATGGAATTGAGTTTCTATCTTCGAGTTGATATTTCTTTGAGCCTCTGCGTACTTGAGTATACAAGTCTTTGATAGTATTCGTTCTTAATAATGATGTTGGAGATAAACTTTGAATTCTAGACATTGTGTTCAAAGTCTATTCATGAGAATGAGTATTTGAGCAACAAAGTATTTGAGTTCTAATGATATTCGTGCTTATTTTACATAAAGGGGTAGTAGTTTGAAGTTTCGACAAAGGGGGTGATGATGAGTTCCTCCAGGTCTAAGTACTGATGCTGATAATAGTAGACTGAGGATGAGGGTAGATGAGGAGGAGTGAGTGTATCCGTATTATGATATAGATGTTAAACTTGTGTCATGTGGGGATAAAGATAGAAGGGGGAGAGAGATAAAACCTTATGATGAACAATAGATAGGTAAGAGTATGTTGGTATGACTTTGAATGAGAACTCATTGAATGGTGGAGGTAGAAATGCTAAGTAGGCTTGAAATTTCTAAGTTATAGTTGAAGTGGTTAGAGTCATAAGCTTGAATTCATGGTTTTTTCTATGTGAGTATCGATGATAGACTAGTGAGTACTTCATAATAAGAGTTCGAGAAAGAGTGGTGAAGTAGTGAATAGGACTACAGATCTTTTAACGAAAGCCCCGTGGAAGTTTAGAGTTGAATATTGAGGATTAGCTATGTATGAATATAATCATCTCGTGAATATCACTTTGAGGCTTAGAAGTAGGCTTAAATGGAAGAGGAGGAGGTGGTTAGATGGAAATTTGAGTAAGAACTATAAGATTAAGTTGAGAGAGTAGAGTGCCATGAAAGGTAGTACAATTAAGATGAGGTGCTAAGCTTGAGTGTTGTACATAGAGTCTTATGTATCGATGGTCCTATTCTCCATTAGAGTTGATGGCTTCCTTATTGAGTTCGAAATGCTGATTGTTGAGGTGTTCAAATAATTCGAATTGATTGAGTTGTGACATTCCATTTCATGCTTGATGGCGAAAATGTCTAAGAGAATATCTCTACTCGTGATGGTGAAAATGTCTAAGAGAATATCTCTACTTTTGACTGGCCCTATGTAACATGGTCTTAGTTTTCCTTTCTTACAAAATCTCATCACCCCTTAAATTGGAGATACCTTTAAGAATACCTAATCCCCTACTAAAAATTCTAGTCCTCTTCTTCTAGCATCCTCATATGATTTGTGATGATTGTAGGTTGTTTCTAGTCACTGTTGCATTACCCTAACTTTTCCATGGCTTGTTGTACTAGATCTGGCCCAAGCAAGGTGGTTTCAGCCACTTCAAACCATCCAATTAGTGACCTATATTTCCTTCCTTGTAAAGCTTCATAAGGTGCCATCTTGATACTTGAATGGTAGCTATTATTATAAGCAAATTCAATAAGTGGCAAATCATCCACCCAACTACCTTTAAGGTCCAATGCATAAGCTCACAACATATCTTCAAGTGTTTGAATAGTGTGCTCAGCTTGACTGTCTGTCTGAGGGTGGAATGTTTTACTCAAATTCACTTTTGCCCTAAACTCCTTCGGAAGGACTTCCAAAACTTTGCAATGAATTAAGCTCCTCGATCAGATATAATGGACATTGGGACCCCATGTAGTCGGACTATCTTCTTGAGGTATAATTTTGCATACTCTTCAGCTGTATAATTACTCTTCACTGGCAAAAGGTGTGCTAACTTTGTGAGTCTATCAACTATTACCATATGGAGTCAAACTTCTAAAATGAGTGAGGCAACCTAGTAACAAAATCCATATTAATCATATGCCACTTCCATGTTGGAAGCCCTATACATTGCATATAACCTCCTGGCTTTTGGTGCTCTACTTTGACATAATGGCAATTAGAACATTGAGCTATAAATTTTGCAAGGTCCTTTTTCATATCTCTCCACCAAAACATTCCCTTTAGGTCATGATACACTTTAGTTGATCCTGGATGGATGGAATATCTTGAATGATTAGCTTTTTCCATTATTCTCATTCTTAGTCAATCAATATCAGGCACACATAATCTACTTTGGCAATAAAGTATTCCATCTGGTGTAAGGCCAAAGCCCTTTATCATACCCTCACTCACCTTGTCTTTAAGTCATCGTAAAATAGGATCCTCGAACTGTTTTTCTTTCACCTCCATTACCAATGAAGACTCCACCGCATTATGTACAATAACCCCTTCCTTCAGAGTTTCAAGAAGTCGAATTCCCAAACTAGCTAGTTGACACACATCTTTAGCCATTTCTTGATTTACACGGTCTGATCACTAATATACATGATTGCCTTATGACTTAGAGCATCGACTACCACATTTGCTTTCCTAGACTGGTATAGTATATCAACCTCATAATCCTTTATTAGCTCTAGCCATCTTCTCTGCCTTAAATTTAGGTCTTTCTGCTTAAAAATGTACTCCAAACTCTTATGATCAGTATATATATCAACGTGAATCCCATACAAATAGTGGGGCAATATTTTCAGAGCAGACACAATTGCTACTAGCTCAAAATCATGTGTTGGATAGTTTTTCTCATGTGGCTATAGTTGTCTAGAGGCATAAGCAATTATCCTACCATGTTGTGCCAGTATATACCTTAAGCTAACTCCTGAAGTATCGCAATACACTGCATACCCCTCGGTGCCTTCTGGAAGCACTACTACAGGTGCAAAAGTTAGCTTATTTTTCAGCTCTTGGAAACTCCTTTCACATGCATCATTTCCATTGGAACTTGGTTTCTTTATGTGTCAACTTTCTTAGAGGTGCAGAAATAGAAGAAAAACCTTCAACAAACCTTCTGTAATAACCTTCAAAACCTAGGAAGCTTCGAACTTTCGTGGTTGTTATTGGCCTTGGCCAATCTTTAACAGCCTCTTTCTTTTGTGAATCAACCTTTATTTCTTCATCAGATACAATATGACCCAAGAATGCCACTGATTTAACAAAAATTCACATTTAGAAAACTTCGCATACAACTATCGATCATAAAGAACTCGTAACACCTATCATAAGTGATTTGCATGGTCCTCTTCTGATCTTGAATATACCAAAATATCATTGATAAAACTATCACGAATACATCCAAGAATGTCTTAAATACCCTGTTCATCAGATCCATGAAAACTTCTAGTGCATTCATTAGGCCAAATGACATAACAAGAAATTCAAAGTGACCATAGTGTGTCCTAAAAGCTATCTTGGGTATATCTTTCTCCTTCATCCTCACTTGGTGATAACCTGATCTCAAATCAATTTTTTAAAAGCATTTAGCACTCTATAACTGATCAAATAAATCATCAATCCTAGGGAGGGGGTACTTGTTCTTTTTTGTCACCCTATTCAATTGTCGATAGTCGATGCACATTCTCAAGGTGCCATCCTTTTTACGTATAAATACCACTGGTGCACCACAAGGGGACACACTAGGTCTTATGAAACCCTTCTCCAATAAGTCTTTTAATAGCTCTTTTAATTCATATAACTCTACCGCGGCCATTCTATATGGAGGAATAAAAATAGGTTGAGTGCCTGGAAGTAAGTTAATTCCAAAATTTACTTTTCGTTCTGGAGGTAAGCTTGAAAGTTCTTCGGGGAACACATCAACAAATCATTTACCACTGGAACTGATTGAAGAGTTAGCGATTCTGCCCTCATATTCCTTACTCTAACTAAATTACATATATACCCCTCAGATATCATCTTCTTGCCTTAAAATAAGAGATAAACTTACCCTTTAGCGCCCCAATATTGCCTTCCCATTCAAGAACTACCTAATTTCGAAAATGAAAATACACTCTCTTAGTTCCGCAATCCATGGTGGCATATCAAGAAGCTAACTAATTGATACCCATTATAACATCAAATTCAACCATTTATAGCTCAATACAGTCAGCCAATGTGCCACAATCACAAACAGTTACTACACAGTCATAATAAACCCTTCTAGCTATAATAAATTCACTGATTGGTACAGATACTTCAAATGGTTTGTTCAATAATTTAGGTGTTCTCTCAAGCTTCCCAGCAACTAGTGGAGTGATGTATGGTAGTGTAGAACCAGGGTCAATTAATGCTTCTCTGAACTTCCTCCAGGTAGTGAGAGGTGCATCTATATCTTTGGATTGCTTCCAAGCTACATCCCACAATATAGCCACACCCTTCAACCTATCTGTCACTAACTCAACAACTTTTGTACCACTCATATGTATAACATCTAAAGTACATTGAATCTGGTCAAGAAAGTCTTAGGGATTTTTGTTTGGATCTGACCTGGTAAAGGATGAAGGGTCCAAATTAAGGATGTCACATATCCTTGCGCTAGCTGCCCTATTCGTACCACTTGTACCTATAACTGCGCCTTCCTTTCTTTGGCCTTGGCCAACAACTATACGAGTTAATAGTTGAACTACATTTTTCAGATCCTACACTGTAGCATTGATAGGTGGTTCTGGGGGAATTTGAGTACTTCCTAGTTTATCATGAGATGGAGGAGTTAGAGATATCTGTGACAAAGACTCATCTTGAGCCTTATTTCGTTGTCTCACCCGACTAGGTATACTAACCACCACTTATACTTCCTTCCCTTTACCTTTGTTTTTCCTGGTTTCTGGCATACTTGCTGTACAAAATAATTTAGGAGTTAGACACAATCCATCTATTACACATGGCTCTATGGCACGACCTAAAGAATAAAAAGAAAATAACAACTCCTAAATATCACATAGCCTCCTGCTTATAAATGTGGTGCATAATATATCGATAAACAAGACTCTATATAGACAAGGCTTTGTAGACTCCTTAGGATGAGCCGCTCTGATACTACTTTTGTCACGCCCAAAGTCCCATTAAGGTGAACTGGCACCTGTTGTTGATAAGGCTCGGGAGAACCAACCTGCATCCATTCATTTTCCATATGTATTATAAGGGGTTTCTACATCAATATGCTTTCAAGAAAGTAAACAGAAAATGCATATGACTAGGCCGTTGGGGCCACGTTGTCTAAAGTATGAGATATGATCACACATTAATTTATATAGTGTACAAAGCCTCTATATAAGGAAAAGTATCTGATAAGGGTAGGGATAGGCCCTGCCTTGACTAACTATACAACACAAAAATATAAGCTCTAGACACACAAAGCTCTGAAGCAACCTGGAGCTTGGTAATAATAGCTGGGATATCTTGTACTCCTACTTGGGAAGCTACTAGCACCTGTACCTATAGCATGAAATCCCCCGTAAGGGATGTCAGTATGAGATAATATACTGAATATGTAAGGCAGAAAGTACAATATATGAAGTAACAACTCAAATGAAACTATGCACTGGTGTAAAGATAAGAGACCACCTTTAGTCATACTATGAAATCACGTACTTCATGTTTTTTTTATTACTTCACCTTTACTATATAATTTATGCACATTATGTAGCACAAATAACCAGCTGATTAGTGGTAAATCTATATTGGGATCAGCCCTAGTTAGGCTTTTCCTTTCACCCCTTGGACTACCCCCCATAATATGATCAACCCTTGCTAAGTGATTCTTCCAGCCCTTAGGTTACCATCCATCAATAAGCAATATACTTTACCTTTCAATTACCTTTGAGATGATTCTTTTGATGGTCATAATATTGGAACTGTGGGACTCTAGATACAGTATATGATATGTAAATAATCAGAAAAGACAATATCATAATGAAAGGAGTAGATTACACAAATAATGAAATGCACAGGAGATAGAATAACACATGGACTTTATTTAGTAGAAAGAACTCATATATTTTGGTATCCAAGTATGTATATAGGTCTACAAGTGACTATGTATGGGAGAATATGAGCATACGAAAGAGTAGATGCATGGTTAATAGTTGTGTCAAATTTGGTAAGTGCGTTCATGTGTCAAGGAAGAATCTAGATTTCGTGTCAAGTAATATGAAATCGAGTAGCCTTACATACCTCGTTGTATGACCTTGCTATTACCTCAAAATAACCTCCCTTTTGTCCAAATATTTATCTATAATAGAGTAGCAATAAGATTGGTATTAGCAGCGAAGTAACACTTCTTGGCAGCCCAATCTTATAAAAAGTAACATCCGAGCATCAAGCTTGTATTTAGTGACCCAAAGACATTTTTTCAACCTTTCCACTTATAATGGTATTTTCTAATAATCATTCTTATGCACATGTAATATATAGCTTGTTTTAGACCCTTAACAGTCTTACAGCATATCACAAGGCACAACATATAATAATTACACATAACATATAAATAGGCAGTATAACATTACGTCCCTTTGCTACATTACGATGTCAACAATTACAAACCTTTACTTCAACAAAACTTTCCCCACAATATTTATATAAAAATAAGACAAAAATAGTTTAAAAATAGTCCTCAAAATAGGTAGAGGATATGAGACCATAGTCCTCAATCAGTCAGCCCATAATTTCTTCCAATAACACACTTAGAATAACACGTTAAACCTCGATTGTTATGTATAACCAAACAGTACAGTGACCTTTATACATCATTACAAAACTGAAACAAATTAAGAAAAGCAACCTTCTTTCATAATCAAGCCAACCAAGAAGAGAAAAACTCCCAAATAAATAAGAAAGTATACAACAACCCTTGGAACACATGTTGTCCAAAAGTTTCAGCATATAACTAACCAACATAGTCCCTTGTTTTTAATAAGAAAATCATACTAAACACATAAGTAACCTTACTTATCATTACCTTCAAGGTGTAGGGATTCTCCGCGAACCCTAAAACGTTAATTGTGGCTTCTTTGCAAGGTAAGAAAGCGAAGAGAGAAAGCCTTAACAAAATTTAATTTTTTGTACAAGTTGAAGTGGCTTAAGGGTGTTGCTTGTAAGCCCTTTTAAAGAGACAATTTTGGCCGACTTTATCTTGAATATTTAACCTTATTTTATCAAGTTAGTAATGTACCATCTTTCTCCGTTCATTTGGGCCTTAAGGGGCTCCAAATTGATAGGCCTTTGTTGCCCATTTTTTCCCTTTCTCTTAGTTAGTTTAGACCTAAATTATCAAAGAAATTGTGATGTCTTTGGACTCCTTTAATATTCTTCTTGGGATAAAAATATAGGCCATTTATGAAGCTAGAACATAGGCGAAAATTACACTTTTAACTTGGAGTTTATTCTTTATTAGACTTGGACAAATTCGGTGTTGGGCCTCATCTCCGTCTAGCTAGAAAGTTTAAGCTAAGGAAGTAGATGACTCTCCTTCTAGCTTCCTAAGTCCTACAAGAACTTCGGTTCTCTTACTTCATTTAAGGCCTCTACCTCCCTATTTTGGCTTAAAACTTACATATACTCACTCGTCTTAAACGTTAGACATACATATAGTCCTCTAATCTGAAACTCAAGAACTTTTAAAAATGGTTACTAAATTGGCCAAGCCATATCATGTTCCATTTGCATAGAACTAGTACGTGTAAGGTATGGGGTGTTACAAACCCTACTTATTATTTCATAAAAATTGCATGAATGAAGATAGGAATTGAGTCCAGAGCCTTGATTGAGAATGTTGATAGAGATTATGACTTTGAGTATGAGAATGATGATAGATTGATAGAACTTGATAGTTCCTTGAGTCTCCATAAATAAACTCTAATGATTTGTCTATTCTATTATCACTAATGATTGTTCTAAGCCTTGAGCTATTGATTGAGAAGTAGACTAATGAGATGGTAAGAGCCCCTGTGAGGCTGATTTGAGATGCGATAATTGATGATAATTGGATGATGTTGTTATTTATGAGCATGTTGAGTCCCGGGAGGAGTATTGAGCACCAAAAATGAGTAAGAGTGAGTCCTACTTGCACTCACTAACTATATGGTCTGCATAGAAGAAGATTGGACCATGAGAAATGAATGTTACCTTTGTCCCAAAAGAGAACTTGATGTTATTATAAACCCTACAGATGTATACCCTTCTACCCCGGTAAGGTACTGGGCAAATGCTGCAATGACATCACTTTGTTGCACCATCACTGGCTAATAAGTGATAGGTTTAGGTCCTAGAAACTCCTAGAAAATTCCCAAACTGAGTAATCTGAGTTACGATAAGATATGATGAGATTAGTTGAGTTGAGTTCCTTTGAGATGAGTGTGTTTTAATTGATGAGTTGAGTGGTTTATGAGTCATTTGTTTACTCTTTATTCTTGCTTTGGATAGACATTTGACGTGTTGATTGTTACTATCCTTGATGTTGATTGTTATTTCTATATTAATCTACATGTTTTGATTTCACTCAACTATTTTATATACCAGTATATTACATGTACTGACCACCCTCTCTGGGACTACATCATTTTATGATGTAAATACATGATTTGGAGATTGTCAACATGCACATCGTTGAGGATTTGAGATATTTGGCTAATTGGTGAGCCTCTCCTACTTTGGAGGATTCATTACATTTATTTCATCTTGCCTTAGACACTTTTTATTTTAATTTTGATTGGAGTAGCCATGGATTTGTCTTTGGTACTACCTGATAGTGATAGAGACTTCATAGACTAGAGTCGAATGTTGATGTAAAATTGCAAGCTAGTTCTATCTACAAGCCTATTTTATTATAATATTATCTTGAGAAGAGATGATGATGTGCCCATTTATTCCTTATGTCTTTTGCTGATAGTAGAATGCATGAATGAATGAATGTGATGAGGCTAAGTGGTTCGATTAGGGACTAGCAATAGTCTCTAAGTGTCGGTTACGTCTAGGGTACCCTCCCGGGGCATGACATGTGAGCTTCCACCAAGATTTTTTCCCAAACTCTATCCACATCGAGAACACATAATCTTTCCTGATATCTCAACACTTCATCTCTCCTTTTGGAGAAGACCATTACTTAGTGCTTATGGACAGCTTCTTTCAATTGGAATAAGGCAGGATCTTGGTCTTGCTTTTTCTTTACCTCAGACACTAAGGATGAAGCAAACCCATTATAAACATTGAACCCTCCTTCATTATTTTCTTCAAGTTGTACCCCCAAATGGTCCAATCTATGCACTTTCTTAGCCAAATCTTTCTTCCCTTCCTCCACATGGGTAGTCCTACCCATCGATAACCTGCTAAGAGTATCAGCAATAATGTTAGCCTTACCTGGGTGGTAGAGAATGCTTATGTCATAGTCCTTGGTCAACTCCAGCCATCTTCTCCACTGTTGGTTGAGCTCTTTCTGACTGAAGACATATTGAAAGCTCTTGTGGTCAGTAGACAAGCCTACATGCACTTCATATAAGTAGTGGCACCAGATCTTAAGTGCAAATGCACTGCTGCTAATTCAAGATCATGAGTTGGATATTTTTTCTCATAGATCTTAAGTTCTCTGGAAGCATAAGCTATCACCTTCCCTCTCTGTATCAGCACACAACCTAGTCCAACTCTAGATATATCATAATATATCACAAAGTCTTCCATCCCATCGGGCAAACTCAAAACTAGTGCAATAGTTAGTCTATCCTTCAACTCTTGAAAACTTCTCTCACATTTATTAGACCACATAAACTTGGCCTTTTTCTGATTCAGTCGGGTCAATGTTGTATATAAGGAAGAAAACTCATCAACAAATCTATAGTAGTAGCCTGCTAGCCCCAAGAAACTTCTTATGTCAGTTGGAGAGGTCAGCCGAGGCCAGTTCTTAACCGCTTCAATCATGTGGGCATCTACTCGAATACCATCACCCGAGATAACATAACCTAATAATGCCACTGACTTGAGCTAGAACTCACATTTTGAAAACTTTGCATACAATTCATGGTCCTTGAGAGTTTGTAGAACCACTCTAAGATTATTGGTATGCTCCTCTTTATCCTTAGAATATACCAGGATGTCATCAATAAATATAATTACAAACATGTCAAGATACAGTCTGAATACTCTGTTCATTAAGTCCATGAAGGTTGCAGGTGCATTAGCCAACCCAAAAGACATAACCTGTTAGACCCCGTAAGTTAGAACCCATAAGTCCTTAATTGCTTTGATTTGGTAAAGTTTGGGACTAAATGTAAATTTTCTGCTAAGTTATATCCTTAAGAATAAAAAGGTTATAGGGTCATGTGTGTGTCCAATTTCTATTGGTCCATGTGTGGACTTGGGTGTATATATATATCACCTTGTGGGAATTAT
>JAOTQJ010003308.1:0-18764 GCA_025642045.1 Solanum sejunctum | reverse complement strand
TATATATATATATATATATATGTGTGTGTGTGTGTGTGTGTGTGTGTGTGTGTGTGTGTGTGTGTGTGTGTGTGTATGTGTGTGTGCCCTTCTCATCTAATATTGTTATGTAGGTTCTCATGATCATATGCATTATATGCCTGAATACTTAGTACATTCAAATGTACTAACACATATTTTTGTCTACATGAGCTAACCATGTAGAGACCAGAGACTTGCCTCCTTCACCTCTTAAAAACTATATTGGATTTAAGAGATTTGATTGTGGTTATTCCTTTATTCTAAGTACAAAACTCACCCTATATCTACCTACTTATGTTATGACTTTCTTATGTCTTTTATTTTGAGGTTGAGCCCGAGACATGTCTTTGCTCACGTCCTATCTATGACTTAGAGGAATTGTTCGATGTCATGTAAACTTTATGTTGAAACTTGTTATATGTGTGGCTTATAGAAAGTATGCATATGTTCGATGTTATGATGATTATTGACATGATGACATGACGATGAAGTTCCTAGGTCCCTTCTCCTATAGCGTGAGTCATATGATCACGCCCCTTAGAAATTGCTTGTTGAGTATGTGATGGCAAGTCCTACATTCCCGTCCCTATAGCTTGAGTCCCAAATTCCTGTCCCTTTTAGACTTACATGCTAAATTGTGTGCCATCAAGTTCCATATCCCTTACCCCATAGCCTAAGTCATCTACTGCTATCCCTTAGTATCACTTTATAATTATGGTTATTATTTTGTACTTCCAAATAGTTGATGCATATATGGATGCTATGAGGTTTGTTAGGGGACTCTCGAGTTCCCATTCACCATGTGACTCCTAGGCACTAGGTACAGGTCATGATATTTTTATGGGAAATACTTTAACAACCAAAAATGAATGATGTGGGAAGATACTTTTGAAGATGACTTCTGGCAAGGTTTTGACTCTTAAGAAAGTATAGTTCAACAGGTGTTACTAAAATAGTAAGAACAAAGACTTTTGTCATACAAACTTTTGTAGAACAAAACTTTTGTAGTACAAAACTTTTAAATTTATTTTTGTAAAATAAATTATTTGTAGAACAAAACTTTGTGAAAATAATAATGAAAAAGATTCTACCAGGTTTTCAAAATCAGAAATTAAAAATAGAAATGAAAACAAATTTGTAAGGACAAACAGAAATAAACTTGGCAAGAAGAAAAATCGAGCCCACTGGTGTATACTCACTGGTTATACGCACTGGTGTATCGGTACCTAAAACCAGGATGTCAGCAAATCAGTCAGCAATAGTAAAGAACGCTAAAATTTATTTGTGTAGAAGAACAAGAAGTCAAAAAAACCTTTATAGAAATGACAGAAAAATTCTCTATTTGTAAAGAATAAGAGTTACTTTTTGTGCCTTATCAGAAAGGTCACAACATTTTGCAAAAGTTGCAATCCTTAAGAAAAGTTGTAACCATTCAATAAAGATCATAATTTTTTAGAATAGTTATAACTCTCCATTTTCCATTCACACCTTTTAAATTCAACAATTCCCCATATGAATGGAAAATGACTCTAGGAAAAGAAACTGTCAAGTATGTACTTTACAAGCAAGTATTAATTACATCTGAATAAGTATGTTTTCCTTTGAACTTTTTATAGTGAATCTATGTCGAATATACTTGACCAATCGATAGATTTGATATCTTTGAACCATTGAGCTTTGGTGTATGCCTAGACAACCATATGATACTCAATCGACCCTTATTATCGATGGTTCTCATGGTTGTGTTCTTTTCAACTATGAACATCTCATGATTTCATGAGTGTATAAAGAATGGGCTTTTAATATCATCCTTATTGAAGTTGCTTAGACTTCACAAATTCACATAGGTGATGCCTAATAATGTTATCATGCAGATACACTATTTGGTCTAATCGACCAAACTTAGAGACCATTAAAAACCTTTAAGATTTATTCACTTGTTAATAAGACTTGATGTTTTGTCCGTATGTCTAAATATTATTTTCATCACGAGAATGAATTGAGTTGTTTGACAATGTTGAACCGTCATTCACAACTTTATTTGATCTCCTTGAACCTAGCTATTGGAATCTCCAGTCTACTAGGTAAAGCTACAACCATGATGATTTTTCCTAAGTCTTAAAACCATTTCCTTAGATGATATTTCAACTGCTTCTCTAGTTAAGCCTTTAGTAAGTGGATCTGACATATTATTTCTAGACTTTACATAGTCAATAGTGATAATTCCACTAAAGAGTAGTTGTATAATAGTATTATGTCATTATCGTAGGTAATAAGGTTTACTTTCTACATGATGCTCTCTACCTAACTATTGCTACTTGTCTATCATAATGTATGCATATAGGTACTATAGGATTGGTCAAGAATGGAATCTCTTGCTAAAAATTCTAGAGCCATTCAGCTTATTCATCGACCTTATCTGAAGTAATATATTCAAATCCCATTGTAGAGTGAGCGATACATGTCTACTTGGACGAATTCCAAGGAAATACTCTTCCACCAAGAGTAAATACATAATCACTTTTGGATTTTACTTTATTTGGCCTGGTAATCCAATTTGCATCATTATATCTTTCAATCATAGTAAGATATTTGTTGTAATACAATGCATAGTTTTGTGTATATTTTAAATACCCCCAAACTAATTTTTCATCCAGTGAGTTTTGTTGGAATTACTTATAAACTGACTCAATTTACTAATAGCACATGCTATATATAATCATGTGCAATTCATAATATACACATCAAACTTCCCAAAACTCTTACATAATCTAATTGTGAATCACTTTTTCCTTCATTCTTTCGAAATTTACAACTTCAATTAATTAGAGTCTTGACAATGTTGAAATCCAAATATTTGAATTGTCAAGTACTCTTTCAATATAATGAGATTGTGATAATGCTAGACCTTGTTGACTTTTATAAATTTTTATCCTAAGATCAAATTAGCAACTCCTAAAGCCTTCATATCATATTTACTAAACAATATGCATTTGACAACATTTATATCATCAATATTCTTACTCATTATTGACATGTATCAATATATAAATAAACAATGACTTCATGATTTAGAGTAATTTTAATGTAGACACATTTATCATATTCATTGATCTTAAATCCATTTACCAACATTATTTGGTCAAATTTAGCATGCCATTGCTTGGGTGCTTGTTTGAGTCCATAAAGTGACATAATAAGTTTGCACATTTTCTTTTCTTTACTAGGAACTACAATCCCTCAGGTTGTTCTATGCAAATTTCATCATCGAGTTCTCCATGAATATCTATTTGATGAATTTCAAATCAAGTACAGCCGCTAGTGCTACTAACACCCTAATAAATATCATTCTTGTTACTAGAAAATATGTATCAAAGTAATCGATACCTTCTTTTTTGTGTATAGCCTTTGACTACAAGTCTAGCCTGATGTTTGTCAACAAGTTCATCAACTTTAATTTTTCTTTTAAAGACTATTTAGATCCTAAAGGTATATTTCTAGGGGGAAGATCAACCAATTCCATTGTGTGATTATTTAACTGAAACAATCTCACAATTGACTGCTTTTTTCCAAAATGACTATTCAGTAGAAAACATTGCTGCTTTAAAAGTTTGAGGCTCATTTTTAAGCATAAATGCTAGAAAATCATATTCAAAGGAAGTTGATATTGTTTGACATTTTGTAAGACCCCACTATGGGGGTAGGAGATATTCGAGGAATAAGCTGGAAATTTTAAACTATTGATGTTTACGAAGAGGTTTACGACTCATAAGATAGAGTATGAACCGTAAAGTGGGTTCATAAAAACTAGAAAACTTGATGATATTTGGGATCATTCTGAAGTTCAATCTATGACTTATCATATTCCCATAAAGTTTGTTACGAGTCATAGACGGTCTCATAGGATAGGGATTAGAGAAAGGGAGTCTCTGAAGTTTGAAAAAAGGCCATCAGATGAAACCCATCTATGGCTCGTAGATAGGGTCTCGTAGATCTGTCCGACTAGGATTTTAATATGGGTAAATTTGACCTTTTGCTCTTTTTTTAGTCCAAGCTACATCATTTTGACCCCAGTTATGTCCCTTATCAAATTATAGAACTGTAATATATCTCAATCCTCCTCATTCCAAAACACTCTAAGTCTCAAAACTCCCTCAAGCTCTTCAAGTATTTCAGGTAAAAGGTGCAAGCTAGGGTTTCAAATCTGCCATCTCCAAATCAGGTTTCCTCCATCATAATCACCAAGGTATGTGGGTTTGATTATGAGAATCTTCTTTCCCACAAGTCCAACCAACCTTTTTCTCAAACTATATGAGATTTATGGATTATTTTACGGGTATATATGAACTCTTCCTTATAGTAATATTATTATGCATTATGCACATGATTTCTATTTGGGTTCTTCAAGAAATGATTATTTATACAAAAACGTTGTTAGCATTTGACATTATGATGGATTTTATGAAATTGAAGTAATGTACTATATGATGCCATGGAAAGTAATAAAGGAACTTATGGATTTTTGTTGGTTTTCATAATACCCAAAATAAGGGTTCTACTATAATGATGGTGGGATGATTTGAATAACTTTAACTGGATTGATTTTACTCTTCTCTTGTCTCATACTCCTGAAATATATGATTTTAAGTACATGTGAATATACCCACCATGTTTGACTAAATCTACATGACAAGGATTCTTATGTTGATGAATAATTATTGTATGAATTTCAAGACAAGGATGTTATGATAAATTATGGGCTCCTAAGCATGTAATGAACTCAAGAAAAGTTCCTACGATTTGTAAGTAAGGTTTTGAGTCCTTATTCTATATATTCTACCCTCTTGTGAGTAATTATTATCTATGTGATGGGGTCAACAAAACTTTGTTACCCTCATGTACTAACTAAAACTCACAAGAATAGGTCAAGCATATCATATCTCCACCCTCATGTTTAATCCAATGCC
Organism: Solanum sejunctum; assembly: GCA_025642045.1. NCBI lineage: Eukaryota > Viridiplantae > Streptophyta > Magnoliopsida > Solanales > Solanaceae > Solanum > Solanum sejunctum. Next base: position 13,776 of record JAOTQJ010003308.1, on the reverse strand, counting down.
TACTAGAAAGGGTCAAGTTTATGCCATTTTGCCACCCTTTAATATAAGGTATATGCCACGTGTAGGGGTCAAGTATATGAATGAGCTACCAATGCCATGTTATCATGTTTTTTTTACAAGTTATGCAATTATGACTAAAGTTATGATTATTTCAAGTATTCTGTGGGACTAGACTTAGTACTGAAAGAGGATTAAGGTAGGGGCTCGACCCAAGGGGTCCTTATATAATGTCTTGGTCTCTTAACTATATGCCACCATAGGTTTATATTATTTTCAAGAATAGGCTTTACTAGTGGATCCATCTAGGACAAGTTCTCCACCTTGTGGGCTTATGTGTTGTTTACCTTGGCAAGTAGACCATTCCTTTATTTGGTGTAGAGTGAACATTGGTATTCCAACAAGTAGATTCCTTAGTATTATATGTCGAATATGGTCTCCTCCCTCTTATGTATGTCATATTATAGATGCATGTTATATTCATGCATGTTTAACTTGACAATTGATCATACATGTCATCCTGAGCTCATGTTCATTGATTATGATTATGCATATTCATTAGTGTATCTTTTGTTCCTTGTTTCATGGCACCCTGCATACTAGTACATTCCAAGTACTAACACATACTTTCCAACTACATGATCTAACCATGTTGGGACCAGAGCACTTATTCATCCTCTTCCTCCTCATGGCTAGTCACATCCGTTGAAGACTACTATTGGTGAATCCTCCATTTTAGGGACAATATTCACTTTACTTCATGTTTGTTAAGAATTTTCTATTCTAGACTTTTATCTTTTAAGGGTGAACCCCGGAGATGTCTTGGCCTCATTTCACTCATGATTAGAGGTGTTGTTGTACATGGAAATTTATGTATTGAGCTTGACTCCTATTATCTTTATGTAATTGTGAAGACTTCCCATAATCCCATTTTCCTCTTTTTGCTTGTTGTATGTGGACGGATTTAATAGAAGTCCCAAGTCCTTAAATTCCCCTATAACATGAGTCATACTTACCCGTCCCCTAGACTTATTTGCTATGTGATTCATGTTTTTCCTCATTCCTTCAACATCCCCATAGCATGAGTTCAAAGCCTCACTTCTCTTATAGATTATGTTTTATGCGTTTACTTCTCTCTTATGTTTCTGCAAAAACCAAGGATGTGCTATGCATGCTTATGAGGCTTGTTTGGGATTTTCCTTCGAGTTCTCATTAGCCGTGTTATGTCTTAAGTGCTAAGCTTGGGTCATGACACATTTACTATGTCTTGGATCCTCTTTATTTTATGTACTTTCCATTAGTTCTTTTCGAGGTTGTTTAGATATTTTGTTTCATGACTTACATTTAGATTTATATGGATAAATGTGCTTGAAAAACATGACAATATCTAATTCAATTACCATATCAACATAAACTTTGGATTATCCAGTTTGTAAACCAAAAAAACCTTGCAGTTTGTAGCATATCCAACAAATACAAAATCCACAGTTTTTAATCTAATTTTTTAGCTTTTGGATAAAGGAACTTGTACCTTTGCCAAACATCTTACACTTTGAAATATTTCAGGTTGTATTTCTACCTTTCCATAATTCATACGAAATAGATTGAGCTTTTCTATAAGGCATCCCATCGAGTATTCTGTCACGTCCCGGAAGGGGACCCAAGACATGGCCGGTATCCAGAGACTATTGGTAGTCCCCAAGCGAACCACTTGGCCTCATTAATTCATCCATTTGCACAGTCTACTAATCAAGGGAAGACATAAGAAATAAATGGGCACATCTAATCATCTAAGCTCAAATAATAATATAATGAAAGGCTCGTAGAAAGAAGCTAGCTCACAAGTTCTAACATCAACATTCGACTCTAGTCTATGAAGCCTCTATCACCATTGAGTGGTGTTAATAACAGACCCATGGCTACCTCAACCAAAATAAAAACATAAGCAACACTAACTGTAAAGCATGATGAAAAATAATGTAATGAATCCTCCAAAGTAGGGGACATTTACCAAGCTTCTTAGCGCTCAGAGATCCTCAATAATTTGCCTATGGATGACCTTTATCCTGCATATGTACATCATAATATGATGTAGTCTAAAAGGGGATGTAATTACTTAGAATGTATTGGTATGTAAAATAGCTGAGCAAAATTGAAACATGTAGAATAATATAAAAATAATATCAACTCAATATAGAAATTAATCAACATGTCAATTATCCATCTAAATAAAGAATAAAGAGTAGACAAGTGACCGATCAACCAATCAACTCATCAATCAAATCACATTCATCTCAAAGGGACTCGACTCAAATTATCTCAACTCATCTAATCTCATCTCGACTCAGAGTACTCAAGGTATGAACTTTCTGAGAGTTTCTCTTATTCGGCAACAATCATTTATGAGCCACTGATTATACAACAATCACATTGATATTTCCACAGCCATTCTGTGCTTGCCAGGTAGATAATAAATCAAAACCATATGGACAAGTCCAAATGGAGTCAGCAGATCTATAAGTTCTCTATTGATTTTAGGGACTTCTAAGTAGAGGAGACCTCAATATAATATAATGTGATGGTCCAAATCCTCACCTATGTTTGGCTAAGTAGTTTGATGAGTGTGAGTTGGTTTAACTCTTACTCTTTCAGTGTTCGATACTCCTCCTATGACTCAACGATCATAAAATAATCCATCCAATCAAACTATCTCAATCCAATCACCCTTATGGAGGCATAATATTTCAGTCAATCTCATAGAGACTCTAATCATCTCATCAATCAACATCTCAATCAATAGCACAAGGTTTAAACCAATCATTAGGGAATAATCAAACAAACAAATTATTAGAGTTCATTTATGAAAACTCATGGGATTATCAAGTTCTATCAACTCATCATCGTTCTCATATCTTAATCTCAATCACAATCACAATCACATTCTCAATCAAGGCTCTAGACTCAATCCCTATCTTCTTTCATGCAGTCTTTAAGTAATAATAAGTAGGTATTATGCAATAATTCATGTAAAACATTCAATTTAAGAAAAACGTTTGTGATTATCATCAACATCTGAACATACATGCAAAAATCATAATCTTTTCAAGAAAATAATCAAGAACCTTCAACTCTCATCTAAGACCATCTATGTGGCACATGAGAGAACAATATCATGTTTTCATTTAGCCTTACATACCTGGAATAAAGCTATTCAAATCACCCATCAAGAATTCTCCAATCTCACGTTCTTCTTTCTTTTCTCTCTCAAGCCCTAACTTGCAAGTGTTGTGGAGAAGGACTTAGAATGGGGTTTTTGTCCCTATTTACTCATCAAAACATCCTTAATGGGTCATGTTTCATGTGTAGGAAGGGTTGGGAAAAGTCTGGAATAGTCCTCAAAAGATTTAGAATATTAAACTTTGGTGGAATAGGTAAGGATAACAGGTCCGCGATGCTGACCCATCGCACACCTATGAAATTTCAAAAATTCAATCTCATCAAAAAATTGAGAAAATATATAAGTGTGGGTCTGCAATTGGTTCGCATCACAAAGCTATTGCATACCCTCACTGTTTTGGGTCTGTGATAGGGCCACATCGCGGCCCTATCGCATACTCCTACTATTTTTAGTCAATTTTGTGAAAATTATTTTTGGACTCGATTGCTCTTAAATCGGGTCGAGGCTATTTTCTGACTCAATTTTTTACTCTGAGCGCAAATATGGTCTCGAATTTTCCATCCGACATTTGGAAGACGCGTTACGCACACGTCTCCATTCTAAGAGTATTTTGGTAATTTTACTGGGTGTTACATATTCAGTTAGCCATAAGGATAACTTCCCCCTACAAGTTCTATGGCAGACCAGAACTTATTAAGAAAACATTCATTATCTCTTTTAATGTTTGATTCTTCCTTTCTGCAATTCCTTTTGATTGTGGTGTGTAGGGTCAGTAGTTTGATGAATAATATCATATTTCAGGCATATCTCTGCAAAAGGAAATTCATATTCTCCAACTTTATCACTTTGAATTATTTTTATCTTGTTTATTCAAATAATTCTCCACTTCATTTTTGTATTACTTAAATACGTCAATTGCTTCATTCTTATTATTAAGCAATTATACATAACAATATCAAGTACAATCATCAATAAAAGTTATAAAACATTTTTTTCCATCATGAGATGGCATTGACTTCATAGCATGTTTTCACCACTCGTTCTCAGTCATGATGGCGCCTGCTAGGTCCCTCGGATTCTTATTGATAGTGACTCTAACAAGGACAACTTTTGGAGCATTTTCATAAGTTTTGTCTTAAAAAGTTGTTTTGTTCACTGCCTACAAATTCAATAAGCAAGTACCTTAAATTAGTGTACCTTTCTCCAATTCACTAAGAATGTTGTACGACGGAGAGGAACATTGACAAAACTCAAATCTTCGATATGTGCACTAAGAATATTGAAATGGAGGAATCATTCTTTATTTGGAAGCAATCAATGGTTAAACTCTTGACTCCTTAAGCATGACATCTTTTAGAGTCTCTTTATCTGGATAAAATCTAGAAAGATTGAGAGAAGATAGAGAATGGAGAAGTTGTGCGACGATCGAGTTAAAAGTCAGAGAGACACAAGTAGCACTGCAAAGAGAACCCAAATCCAATTTCTCCAATACATGATTTACTATATTGAGTGAAAATTTATCCATGGACGACTCAAAATCGGCATTGGATCTTCCTCCTCCACCTTCATCTCTATCATGAAGTCCCTAGCCAGTATCAACCATGGATGAAACATATACAAATAACTAAATCCTTAATTTCCTCCCATTTCCCCAGCAAAATAAAAAATGAAATGATCAATTCAAAATTTACATTTGTCAAAAAAAATTCATAAATTTCCCCAAATTCAATGGTGAATCAACATAACAATATTTACACAGTTGAATTTCATGAGTAAATTTGAAAAACTTTTGTTGTGAATAACAATAAAAATGATGTAAAAAGAATGTAAGAGAGAATTTCATTTTTATTGTTATTCACAATAGAAGTTTTTCAAATTTACTCGTGAAATTCAACTGTATAAATATTGTTGTGATGATTCACCATGAAATATGGGAAAATTTATAATTGTTTTAGACAAACGCAAATTACAAATTGATCATTTTGTTTTTCATTTTGCTAGAGAAATGGCAGGAAATAAAGGATTTAGGTATTGATATATCTTTCATCAATGGCTGAAATTGGCTAGGGACTCTATGGTAGAGATGAAGGTGGCGGAGGAAGCACTTATTCTGATTTTGAGCCATCAATGGATAACTTTCCACTTAACATTGTAACTTATGTATTGGAGAAATTGGATTTGGATTCTCTTTGCACCGCTGCTTGTGTCTCTCTAACTTTCAACTCTGCCATTGCAAAACTTCTTTCTTCTCTATCCTTTCTCGATCTTTTCTGGATTTTATTTCGATGAAGACACTTTAAACATATCATATGCAGATCTAAGGAGTCAAGAGGTTAACCATTGATTTCCTCCAAATGAAGAATGATTCGTCTATTTTCAATATTCTCAGCGAACATATCAAAGATTTGAGTTTCTTTAAATAGTCCTCTTCGTCTTACATGCAATTGGAGAAAGGTGCCCCAACTTAAGGTACTTGCTTATTGAATTTGCTGATTATGAAGCGAAATAACTTTTCAAAAGAAAACTTACAGAAATGCTCCAAAAGTTGTCATTGTTAAAGTCAATGTCAATAAAAATCTGAGGGACTTAGTAGGTACCATCATAACCAAGACCAAGTCATGAAAAGGTGGTATAAGATCTGAAGGTTCACTGCTCTCAATTCTATATAGTAATCCTCTAGCAGAGTCTTGGCGATGGGTGGGAGACGTTTGTAGCTTATTTTTATGAGGCTATAGGATTTTAAGGAACCTTCCTATGTTGTTGATTCTATTGTGCATTTATCAATGGTTCCATAATTTTTGGGAATTTTTCTTAGTTCGTCCCTCCACGTTGATGCCCGTAGAGGCCACACTCCAAGCAGGGGAAGTGTTGCATCGTCAGTCATAGATAGGAAGCATCCCTTAGATCCTATTGATTAAAGGCTAGATGCCCTCAAGTTGTGACAACTATATGAGTTAAGGTTAAGCATTGGTGCCTTCTGAATAACCACATTCAATTATTTGCCTATTGGTTTGACCTATCGGGTTTTCTGATATTGATGAGTATGTTTACCTAGTGGGATCTAAGTAGTTGTCGCCTATGTAAGCCAAACCTTGTGATTTGCACCTATGACAATTTTGATGTTTTTCTAGTAGGGTGGGTAGTTTGATACTGGTATATATAGAACTTGAGAAGTTGTCTATCAGATATTCCCTTGGCTACACCTTGCGCCTCTATAGCCAAAAGTTTCTATGGCAATTTTTTTGATATACGATTCTTATAATTTTTGTGGTCACTAAATTATGAGATTGATGCTGTGCCTAGAGGCTTAGTTGGGCTTTTTATTGTTATATATGATATTATAGCATTACAGGCTAAGCTACAGGCCACTCTGCCCTGAAGACTTATTCTGATTGTTAGTCAACTGAGACTATGTTGTTCGTATTTTTGGCTAAGCTTGTTAGTAGGAATGTTGACTATTTTGCCAAATTGCCTAGTACTTGTGTTATGGTTATATAGTGTTAGGTGTGTTACTCCATCCATCGCTTGTTTGAGTATGACTTCCAAGTTTCTTTTATCCTAGATCAGATATTAAGGTAGTGAAAAGCCCCTTTTCTTAGTGCGAGATTAGGTATGGTGATTCTTCAGGGTTGTGATACCTAGGTCGAGTGTTATTATCATATCGCCTAGGTATTGATATTGTTGTAGGGGGACTGACTTGTTTCTACTTTGTGGTTGCTGATGTCATACTCCAATTGGCTGGTTTGACCAAATATCACAGGGCCTGTATTGTATAGACTTGTTACAAGATGTCTTAGCCAAGGTCCAAAGTGTGCGAGATAGATTAATGATAGCTCTGAGTTAGCACCGGGATTATGCCAACCATGAAAACTAATTTATACAGTTGAGATTTAGGATAGAGTAGTTCTGAGGGTATCAGCCCTGAGAAAATTCATGCTTTTTAGAAGGTGAGGTGAGCTTAGGCCCGATATGTTAGCCCAATTGATGTTTTGGAACGAGTTGGACTAGTTGCATCTGAGTTTGCCCTACATCTAGCTTGATGTGCTATACATCCTATTTTTTGTGTATCGATGGTGTGCCGTTACATTGCAGATGAGTTACATATACTCTAAAATGTTTTTGTTGAGTTAAATGATGGTCAAAAATAACTAAGGGAGGTTTTGGTGGAACACATTCTAGTGGATATTCTACCCGAATCTTTCGTGGCACTTACGAGTGTTGATGGTGTCTGTCAAGTTGACTATTATGACGTAGAGTAAGGATTTGGTGACTTGTAAGCACCAGTAGATGCTATTGATGTGTTTCCAATATACAACACATTGGATGCTTCAAACTTAGGATCTTGTGTGTTCTCAATGTGATATTTGTAGGTTTTATATGTTCTTTGTGTTTAGATTTGTAAGAAGATAGGTTGGCCATGATTTGGGGAAAATTGCAGAATATTGTTGGTTTTTAATGATTTACGAGACTTTCTATGGATCGTAAAGCATTTTATGAGTCATAGAGGCATTTTACAGATAAATTCCAGTGAAGGATGAATTCTAAAGATCAGCTCTACGACACATGCATATGAGCCGTAGAGCATTCTATGAGTCGTATTGATGGGATTCATGAAGATTTCTAGTAAGGGATAATTTAATGAAGTTGAAGCCTATGAACATGCATTACGATTCGTGGATTGGTTACGAGTCAAAAAGTGAAGTTGTAGAACAGAAGTGCAACATCCCAGGAGATTATTACGAGGCCCCAACACCAGTATAGAAGACAATATGAGTTTTAGAGACCTTTCGTGGAGTTTACCGACCAGTTCTTCTATTTTTTTAGGACTTAATTATAATTAGTATAAATAGTACTTTTAGGTTACTTTTCAGATATTGTACTAGAGAGGATGTAATTATTTAGTACTTTTAGGGTTTGTTCTCGAAGAACTCAATACTTGACAGTGAAGAGAAAACACTTATGGGTAAATTTGATCTTCAATCTTCTGATTCTCATCAAGCTTTGATTTACTTGATCTTAATTCAATTGAGTAAGTGTTTAATTATATTTTCTTAATTCATAATTTCTTTATCTATCTATTGCATGAGTACCTAAATCCATAACTAGGCTTGTAGGAACCATGAAGAGCTAAGTAAACTTGGGTAATCCACAATTTTTTGAATGGGTATATACATATATTAATCAATTCTCTTTGTTTTGCATGTTTTCTAATGGTGGCCAACATTAGAACCCGTCTAGTGTTACTTACTAGACCAAGGTAGTAATGAATAAGAAAAGAGATTAATTAACATGATTCGATTGATGTTTTCTTATCTAATCAACCGAACTGGGCCAAGGGGAGGTTGTATTGGGACTTATAGGTAATGGTTTGTATTGCACACTATAGAGATAGGCCAAGTCGCATAGTAAAATTCACCTCTCACCTTTGACCAAAGGGCTTGGTGAACTTAAATTACTGTTTTGCATGCTATAAACTAGACAAGAATTCGGTTATCCGGTGATACTAAGTTGGGGAATCATGGGGAACAAGATACCTTAGTTGGTATCTATTATTGATTGTCTATCATGATAGTTAGTTTAGTTTACTTTCTTATTGATTATTGCAAACCTCCCCCCTACAGGGAATTGAGTTAGTTAACTACTTGAATTGCTTATTGTTGAATTTGTCTTAAGTCTACGTATTCCGTATGTATTCAACCATAACCTTTGTTAGGTTTTATATCTTAAAAACAACTGCTTTATCCTCTAAAAGGAGGTGTAACTTGGGTGACATCAGCTGTTATGGTTCTTTCCATGGGATAATTGTTAAATGCTACAAAATGAGGGGTTGACTCATACTAACTATTGAGGACCATGTCAGAGAAGTGAGATACAATTGTCTAGGTATGAAGGGAAGTACAGAGAACCGTTTGAGTGGGTGGCCTGTTAGCTATTTGCTGCATTGGTGAGTGGTTAGTACCGATGCCAGGTGGATTGCACAACAAAGTAAGGGGGCTTTGGCCCTGCATGTGAATCAAAGCATATTAGCTATTATCCATAGTTGTTCAGTTAGGTTGTCGGTCATTTGTGATTGATTGTGGGAATCACTTGTATAATGAAGCCAAGAATGGAGTAAAGGTCGTATATATAAAACCACGAATACAGTTATGAAGAACCATAACTATCAAAAAATCCAGTGAGGTGGTAAGGATACGTATGTCTAGCCGATTAATCCTTGTGACTTGTCAGCTGGTTAAGCGTAGGGGAAAAATAGTGGACTCTTAAGACTTCCTTATTGAAATACCACACCGACTCACTATCATATATAGATAGATGTTGGGATTTTTGGATAGTGAGGGTGTTACTGAATTATTGTAGAATACGAAACATGTTTATGACTTATGTACTCATGGTATGGATTGGAGCCTACAGGTATGTCTATGTTTGCACTTTCGTGGACGAAACTCTTATTAGTGGGGGATGTTATATTTTCCCTTTGGGTCATTTCTATGGTTTTGCTATTATTATACTGATTTAAGCATGTGTAGAGCAACCTCAAGACGATTCATGTGATTGTTAATAGGATTGTCTGGGAAGTTATATCCGTAAAATGAGTTTTCAAGTGATGTCCTAGTAAATGACCTCGGAATTGAATTCTAACAATTTCATTAGCTCTGGAAAGGTCAAATTAGACTAGGAGCATATCCGGTGCAATTATATCATGGACTACAAATTTGGCCGCTAGAATTGGTTAATAGTTCACCCCATCAATGGACTCAGGAACCATGCCTGGATGAGAATTTTAATTACAGTGTTAGATCCAAAATGTTAATTTTGGTCTAGGTTAACCCTTCGTTTGATACCAGCGACTTCCAGATATGTGATTTGAACCCTTGGGACTTTTCGTTAAAAGTTAGGTATGAAAAGTGGGACATTCACTTTATTGTAGAAAGCTCCATTGGAAATTTCGATTACACCTTTAGATTCAGAATGTTTAAATCCATTGGGTTAGATAGTTCGTTTGCATAAATCAGAGTCCGAACAATCTCAAAACAACACAAAAGAGATTCAAAGGCTAAGGAGGAAATAGTGACGTGGCACCTTATGATGTTGTCATGTGGCACCTTATGATGCCCCCATGGAACAACTAGATGGTGTCACCTGGCATGAGTTGGCAGCCCCTCTATATCCATATATATGGCTGTCTTCAAATGGATATATATACATATATTTCCTCTAATTTTGCACCATAATTTTGAGCTCATTTTTCATCTGTTTTGTGTGATTCAAAAGGCTATGTCACTCAATTTTTTAAAAGGAACAATGTGGTGAAGTAGGATTTTGGATTTGACATGTATTTTGAGATAAGTAGCATTGAGAAGTGATTCGTAGGGAAAACGCTTGGTTGGATTGACTTAGAGCAAGAGACGTCGGATGCCAGGTAGGCTAGGCTTTCTCTAAACCCTAGATTGATCTGAAATGTTTGCATATTTGAGTTGGAATGGCTAGAAATATATTGTTTATGGATTGAGTATGGAGTATATATTGTATATCGATGGATGTGATATGTGTTATGAGGCGACACTTATTGTATTGAAGCCTGTGTTGGCTGTAGTTGCTATATTCCTGAGTTCTTACACTATATGACTATAAAAGGGCCCGAAAGGGTTTGGCTGGGACTGTGAATATGTGACAGGTATGTACACTAAACTTGACCTTACTTGTATATGTGTGTGGTTTATATGATCCTATATATCACTGTTATTTGTTACGTACTTGTACCACTGGTTAGTGACTAAAGACACACCATGTTCTTGGGACGACCATAGTTGTACCCCTGAAGGAGACTTATGACTTGTTAGACGAGATATCGATGCAATAGCATTTGACATTTCCTCCTCAGGATTGAACATTGACTCACACTTCAACATCATCATCGGGTATGACATGTTATTTTCTCCAATATAAAATACAGGTTTTGACAATCGATGCACATAGTCTTCCAATAGGGATGCCCTATTGAGAAAATATCTATTGCTTAAGAATCCAATCTTGCAATCCACCTTCAATTCACATTGTTTGGAAATGAGTCTTCGCAGCGCTTGTGTCTCAGGCCATCCATATGAAAATTTACCAATAATAGCATATTGGAGGTTTTCATTATAATCATATCAGTCTGTTGCCATAACACAATTGGTTCTGCATGTAACTATGAGATTAGGTTCAATGTTACTAGCTTAGTAACAAACGTTGGTTTCATTACATTCACATATGACTTCGTCTGATTCACTAGCTTACTAACCTCCATCGGAGACTAGCCAACGACCCTCAAGGCCATGAACGGAAAATAAGAACTGCAGCTGAGTAACTGGTGTTTCTAGAGAGGGAGAAAAAATTGCCTTTTTTTTCTTATCTCTTGTGCTACAAATGTTTTGTTTTAGAAAAGTCTTTTCCCTTACAAATGTTTTGTACTAAAAAAGTTTTTGTTCTACAAAAGTACTGTACTACAAAAAGCTTTTGTTCATCAAAAGTTTTTGTTCTATAAAAGTTTTCTACTACAAGCTTTTGTTCAAAGTATTTTAGTAATACAAATTCTATTGAGGTACCATAATCTTTGGAATTTTATCATCCTATTTATCCGGCTACAATTGATATTTGCACATATATGATGAAGAAGTTGCATAATAGTAACTAGCATAACTTTTGTGAAGGAAACCAAGTCGTACACCTGTTGAAAAAAGAAGGAACAAATCTATCTATAGATAATTATCTAGCTAATACAAAAACCCCACCTCTGCTTGTTTCAACAATAATTCAGAAAATCAAGCAAAGTAGCTCTTGATGTTTCACATAATAAACTAATTGTATTTGAAAATAGTTGTGTAACGAATGCTACTTCGAATAGAAAAGACACATAATATTCCTATTGCAACTACATAGCTTTTATATAAATAATATTATCTAGTTTAACTGAATACAAATTATGTTTGTTTAAGGTTGTCCTTTATATCTTCTTGAATTGCCTTATATGTTTTCTCAATCAAACTATTTGATCATTTATTGAAGTTATGATTGATTTGGAGAAAAATATCTAATACCTCTTTACTTCTAAATTACCGCTTACGGGAAACTCAATTTGAATGATTTAAGTAGGCATTCCGATCTAAAATAAATTGTGGCTATTAGAAAGTATGAGGCCATATTTGGATATGTACTTAATTAATTTGAAAGAAATAAAAATTTGTGAGTGGAAAAAAGATTACCTTTCTTTTCATTTCTCCAAGAATCCTTGTAAAGGAGTTTTTCCTTGCCAATGGTATATCAACATGTAAGAAAATCAACACATTACTAAAATAATTTGACGATCAAGAAAATGTTAGTTAAATATAATTTCAAAGGAGAAGAAAGAAAAAAGTGTTTAACCTCCGCTTAATTTATACATAAACAATTATTTTTCGAATGAAATGACATCTCTAACTTTTAACCTTTCTTTAAACTTTGGAATATCCTCCACCTACGTATATAATAAGTCATTTATAGATCACAATTGCATGTAACCAATTCAGAACTAGAAGAAAACAAACCAAGGATCAATGATATTTGATTGAGAAAAATCTTATCACTGGAAGTATAGAAATCTGTAACCCTTCGATCATAGCGAATATTCAAAGACACAATCTTTGTACAATTTTTTGAGACACAACAAAGCTTAATTAATAAAATCAGCACAAAGATTAGTTGATTCGTATTTTCATTTTCTAAAGCATTAATCAGGTCAATATGTGCATTACTGTTGCTAATACATTTTTCTAGCCCTTTATAATTTGTAAAATTTCATGTTCTTTTTACAAGAAATTTTTATTTTTTGACACGTAATAAATAGTCATAAAACAAACTTTCTCTTGGGGCATCCTGCATTGTTAAAACTCCAACCTTTTCCAAGGGACTTTAGGAAGTACTCCTATCAGCAGATAGTACATTTTATTAATGGCAAATCACTGTATTTCCATGAACTTTGAGATAGTTATCTCAACATCCATTGCATATTTTGTGGCCTTGAATACTTTCTAAATCATCCAATAGGCCCCTTTGGCACAGTCATCAATAAATTACTATCCTTCACATAGTATGTATGTACCCACATAACCACAACTTCTCTTTGGACAAGCAAATAACGCACAACATTTTTTATATGCTTCTTTATTTCAAATCTTGATATTGATCAAGTTCAAGCCCCTAGACACCATGAGTTAGAAGATTTGATGACAAGTCACTAAAAGTTTCCTAAAAACCTCTGCAGACCCTATCATAAGAACCTCCTGCAAATCACTAATAAACTTTATTATCCTTTTAGGCAGTATAAACACTATGGCCAAGAAAATTTGTATAGCCAATAGAACACTCTTCAATTGATGAAGCCTACCTCATATGATGAGGATTTGGTAATCCCCGAGCTCATCGTACATAATATTTTTCAATCAATGTGTTAGGACCCATAACGTAAGTTAAACCCCGAACGTCCTTAATTGGTTCGATCTAATAAACTTTGGGACCGAATACAATATTTCTTCTAAGTTTGGTCCTTAAGAATAAAAATTGATGTGGGGTCAAGGTGTGTGTGG
>JAOTQJ010003288.1:18311-56519 GCA_025642045.1 Solanum sejunctum | reverse complement strand
ACATCCGACCCCCCTCACCCCGCAATGAGCGGGAGCCTTTTGAGGCACTGGGGTATGTTGTTGTTGTTGTTGTTGTTATTTTTCGTCACCAAAAATATGTGAGCCATGCATTTTGAGGACGAAACCTATTTGTTGTCACAAAAAATGCATATTTGGTGATGATTTTTTGATCGTAGCTAAATAATTCGAGGCTAAACATCACATTTGTTGTAGTGTATATTTATGGATCTCATGAATGTGGTCTTTAAATGCTACGTTGACTTATTTGTGGTGTTTTTTATTAATGATATCTTGATTTATTCCCATTGTGAGGAGGAACATGTGAATCATATAAGGGCGGTGTTGCAAATCTTGAGGGAGGAGAGGTTGTATGCTAAATATGAAAAATGTGAGTTTTTGTTGAAAGAGGTTACTTTTGTAGGGCATATGGTGTCGGTGATCGCATTAAGGTGTATCCTAAGAAGATGGAGGTGATAAGAAATTGGCCTAAACCTTTGACTCCATCAAAAATTAGGAGTTTCTTGGGTTTGGCGTGTTATTAACTGATGTTTGTGAATGGTTTCTCTGATATTGCTTCTCCTATGACTACGTTGACACAAAAGAAGACAAAATTTGTGTGGGCTAATGAATGTAAGAAGAGTTTTCAAACTTTGAAAGATAAGCTTGTCTCTGTTCCTATGTTGTCAATATTGGAAGGATTTGATGTATATTATGATGTCTCAAGAATTGGTTTGGGATGCGTTTTGATGCAAAGTGGTAAGGTGATAGCATATGCCTCTAGACAACTCAAGGAGCATCAGAAGAATTATCCCACCCATGATCTTGAATTAATATCCATGGTATTTTCTTTGAAAATTTGGCATTACTACTTGTATAGGGTTCATATTGATGTGTTTATCAACCACAAGAGTCTCCAATATGTATTCACCCAAAAAGATCTTAACTTGAGACAAAGAAGGTGGTTAGACCTCCTTAAGGATTATAATATAGTATGCATTATCACATCGATAAAGCTAATGTTGTCGCTGATGCTTTAAGTATGGTGTCTATGGGTAGTCTAGCTCATGTTGATGATGGTTACAAAGAGGTGGCTAGAGAGGTTCATCGATCGGCTAGATTGGGGGTTAGGTTGGATGAAGTTAATAATGGGGGTGTAGTACTTGTTGATAGTTCTAAGTCTTCCTTGATTGAGGAGGTAAAGGCAAAACATGATCTTAACCCTTCCTTACTGGAGTTGAAGGCCTTGGTAAGAGATGGTAGAGTGGAGATTTTCTTCCAAGGGGGATATGGTGCTCTTAGGTAATAAGGTAGATTATGTGTGCCAAATGTGGATGATTTGAGAGAATCGATCTTGAAGGAGGCCTATAATTCGTCCTATTCCATTCACCTCGGTTCTACAAAGATGTATAAAGACTTGAGGGGGTGCATTGGTAGGGTGGTATGAAGAGAGAAATTGCAACATTCATATCCAGATATAACAATTGCCAACAAGTGAAATCTGAACATCAAAGTTTGGGTGTCCCAGCCCAAGATATAGAGATTCTTACTTTGAAGTGGCAAGAGATCAACATGGATTTTGTGATTTGGTTGCCTAAGGCTAGGAAACATTTTGTCTATATTTGGGTTATTGTGGATAGAATGACAAAGTTGGCTCACTTCTCACTTGTCAAAACTACTTATGGTGCCGAAGATTATAACAAGTTGTACATATATGAGTTGGTTAGATTGTAGCTTGCCCTTGTCTATAATTTTGGATAGTGGTGCTCAATTCACTTCTTACTTTTGGAGGTCATTTAAAAAAGGTCTTGGTACCAAGGTTAAGCTTAGAATAGCTTTTCATCCTCAAACAGATGGTCAAACCGAGAGGACTACCCAAACTCTTGAGGATATTCATAGAGCTTGTATTTGGAGTTTAAGGCTAGTTGGGATAAACATCTTTCACTTATTGAGTTTGCTTACAACAATAGCTACCACTCAAACATTAGTATGGCTCCCTTTGAAGCTTTATATGGTAGGCGTTTTATATCCCCGATTAGGTTGTTTGAAGTGGGGGAGTGATGTGTGATGATCACGCTCCAATAAGAAAGCGGTCGCTATCTATAATTAACCTAATCAAGGTTAGGGTCGAATTCACAAGGAATACAGAGCTTTGACTACAAGACTTTACTACTAATTATTTCTAGTATTTATGACTACAATCTCTGAATCGAGGGTTTTTGTGATTCAAAAAGAAAATAAAATAAACACTAATTAAAATACGAGAAAACACTTAATTTTGGAGATAGCTTGGGAATTGTGTTTCCCATTATTCGTCGAGTTGATTACCCTAGATATGTAACTATAATTGGTGAGTTGCATGCATGATAGTAACTTAGGTTCTTCCAGCCCTCTTGAAGGTGAAGGTCAAATTTGACCATGGCGCTTGGTCGGCCACCATGGCATGACAACTAACCATTACTAATAATCCTAGTCAACCTCCCCTTGGTCAGATTTAGTCGATTAGATGAGAACACATCAACTGCATTCTATCATCTACTTTCCTTTTCCTATTCGTCACTACCTTGATCGGGATCAGGATAGTAGGCGGTTTTTCGTGTTGGCCACCAACAATCAATAATAAAAATGAAGAAAAATAGATAATACATGCAAAACCCTAATAATAGAAATGCAACAAAACTAGGTTATTTCAAGTCAACTACCCATTGTTCCCACAACCCCAAGTTATGGGTGCTTAGCTGCTCATGATTAAAGCAAAACACACAAGAATGCATATAATAGACATAGTTGAGAATTTCACTAATAACAATGAAGGAGATAGGAACCACACGTCCTAAACCCACAAGCTTAATTGATCAACAATAAGTACAAGGCAAGATTTGCAATCCCCAAAATGGGTTTTCCTAGAGAGAACAATAATCTATCCTAAGAACCTAAGAAAAGCTTCAAAATGTAATGCTAAATTGTCTACTATTCAAATTCTTTTCAAAAATCTAACTTAATCCATATATAGTGTTTATAAAATGGCCATAGAATTTACACAGAAAATGAAGCTGGCAGTTGATAAGTCACGCAGTTACGACTTGTAGGATGACTTATGGGTCATAGTCAGGGTCTCGTATCAGGTTATTGGCATCTTAGACTAAACTGGTATAACCCATAGGTACGCATCGTTGCTTGGGCTACGACTCATATTTTTGTCTCATAGTCTTGGTCTTCAATTTTTGGTGCAACATTTTGTCTCTCTGATTCTTGCTACCAGTCCACCTATACAATTCATAGTGAGTATTACAACTTGTGAGCTGCGCTTGTAGGAGTGACCTTCACTTGGAATATTTTTGATTTTTTGATCTCTGATTCTTGCTACGACATAACCTACAACTTATAGAGTGAGGTACGACTCATAGGTAGGCTCGTATGGCTTATGCTCCAGCAAAATCTGCAACTTTTTTCCAAAATCATGCCAACCTAACTTTTCTGTAAGATTAACATAAAAACACATCAACAAACTAAAACGTCATTTTGAGAACTCACAAAGTTCCTTGTTTCAGGCACCAAATATGCTATATTTTGATAGCACATCAACACCCTCAACTTAAAATTATTGTTTGTCCTTAAGTGATGACTCAATCTACATAGATAAAGAGAAATACATAGTAACTATGCTAATGGCATATATATCAACTCCTCTAATTCAGGTACCCAACTACCATTTTCAAAATAGGATAGTGGAATTATTTAGCAAACACGAATATAATGAGTTACCTGGCAATCCAACTATGATAAGCTAAGGAGCATCGACCATCCATAATTACTAGTATAGTCATATGCTACTCAAGTAGTGCAAATGCCCTCACTAGAAAGAAGTCCCTTATAATCACTCAAAAGCATTTTAGAATTCAGTGACTGAGGAAGCATTCTCACTCTCACAACTGAAATTCAATGCATACTGACTAATACCATAGGCTTGCCTCCATGCTCATCTTTTGGCTTTGTGATAAAGTGGAGGTGGATCACTTTAGGACTTATAGGCTTCTAACATCGGCTCAGGGTGCTTTGGTGAGGTATTTTGGATAAATACTGACTAAAGCTATCCTTGAACCATGTTTACCAACACTTTTTTCATTCATAATCCACCCCTTTTAAATCAATCCACCCTTATTTTCCTATTTTGAACTTTTCTTGAGTGCTTTCTTTCTCTTTTTCAGCTAAGCCTTGATTTCAAACTCATTCTTTTCTTCTTTTTTCTCAACTGAAGACACTTTTCTCTTCTTTTTCTTCACTTGATTCATGCTTTTTCATTTCTTTCTTGATTTTCCAGCTAACCACCTTATTATTATTACTTTGCCACAATAAGGGTCACCCTCAACTTTTTTTTAGCCTCATGTGAAGTACACAATATCTATGCCTCAAACTAGGGCCACTAACTGCAGCCAACCTCAACTTAGGCCTTCGGTCTCAATCAAGGTTCACATGTTCAAAGATAGACCAGGGACAGTATCAAGGCATTTCATTAAACAATGTTAAGCTAGCAAGGTATCAAGAAAGAATAAGTACATGATAAGCTCAAAAGTTTAGAACAAGGGATTCACTCACTCATCTGGTGGGTCACTTAGGCTAAAAATGGTTTCACTCAAGGAACAAAAACCTAAGATCCCTTCCATATCCATCATATCACCAAACCAACTTTAGAGTAAGAAAGCAAGTTCTGAGTCCATACAAGATGTATGAATGCAGCAAAATAAGATAGAACACATGATAATTGCATCCACAATCAAGTATAGACTCATAGGTCATGCTTTCAGTCTCAGCTCACCTTCAAAATATCAGAATAAACATTGCTAGATACTCAAAAATGTATGACTGCATCAATAATCACAAACTCAAAAATTTTGAGGGTACTCAATTTTTATCAAAAGTTTAAAGAAAATCTAAGAACTATATATATTCCAAACGATAACATTACTATGCATTTAGAAATTGTCTATACTTCGTGAAACATGCCGGTTCAACAGAAAATTAAACATCCACAAGGATAAAGAAACACGACAAGAAAACCTTGGAATCAAAAATAAGGGAAGTTATGGACTTGAGGCTACTCAGACTTCACCTTAATCCATAACTTCTACCACCCCACTAAAATAGAATACTTTGTCCTCAAAGTAACAACACAGAGAAAAGACAAACATACAAAAATATAACATAGATATATATACATTCAACTAATTGTTAACAAAACTTCATCCAAATCCAAAGTAAAAAAATTATCCAACAAGAACATCCACAAAAACTAAAATAAAAATAATAGTCTAACAAAAGGACAGAGTATCCATAAAAACAAGTAAGAGTTGGGGTCAATAGTAGTCAAACATCATGGTGGTCTGTGCTATGCTCTCTCTTTGAATAGATGCCAACAAAAGCGACTCCTACACCACCTCTTCAGGTATGGGATCCTTTTTCTTAGGTCTTGGGCTCTTCAAGGCTGGCTCTAGATCAGCATGCTCAAGGGGCCTCTTCTCGCGGGTGTTCGGGCAGTCAGTGAGACAATCAAATGCCTCATGACCTATCGGTGTTACCTTTGGGGATTGAATGGGGGCTACCAACATCTGTAGTACTGACTAGGATCTAGAGTGTCCAGGAGTCATCTACGCTGAGCTACACCCCAAGTAATTTTTCTCCACCTCTTATACCTTCTCTTCAGACTGGGAGGCACTAGTCACTTTTATAGGTTCCCGAGCTATGCGGGCCCAAGTTTGAGGAATATTAGGCAAATGGCCTATCCTGACCCTTTGCACTTCAAGTGAGCCCTCTGATCTCTCAGTCTCAGATAACTAATCCATTAGTCTCCACCTAAATATTTGGATAACTCTCTTGTCCTTAGAGGCACGATATATGCAACCAAACCAATGATTTATGTGAGCATCAAGATGTCTTAGTTACTTAACATAGAACAGAGAATAAACACTAAATAAAAGTAAAACAAGCACTGATAAAATTGTAAATATGCTGGTACGAGTGTAGTTACGACTCATAGGGTGACCTATGAGTCATATACTGGCCTCGTAAAATCAGTTGTACCTTTAAAAATACTTTCTGATCACAGATCTGAGATGCAGTTATGACTTATAAGATGTTCTATGAGTCATAGTGCTGGTCTCGTACCTAGTTTCAGAAATATTTTCAAAACTTAGCAATGATTATGAGGCCCTCCATATGAATTGTACCAAGTACTATGGGTTGTATGTTGGTCTTTTATGAGAAATATGAAGGGATTACAGGTGGCTGATACTTGCAATGAGGGGCCACTATGACTTGTATAAGAACTTACGAGTAATAGAAGTGCCTCATAGTTGAGCGCAGAAGTCACCTGCAACGTCTATCTATTTCCTACACCAAGCACAAATTCAACACAAAATTCAACTTCATCATGGAAATAAGAGCAAGGCACGACAAAATGGCACATAATCAATTCCATACTAGCATTGGTAATTTAAAATGACCATTATCCCTAACAGTCAAAACCAATTAAATCAAATGTCAAGCATACCGAAAGCAATCAACAATCTAAACTCATTCTTGACATGTCCACAACATCCTAAGGAAGTGCAATCACCATTCACAACGATTCAGTCAAACCCACATGTTCAAGCATAGGCAGTTACCCCCCATACTACCTAAAGTTCGACTTTAACAACCATTCAGACCTTACTTGTGCAACAATAATACATTACATACGAAACATTATAAATATTGTACTTACAATCACCCACTCAAGCTTTTCTACAAGGTTCATTTCACAACCCAATTCTTTGAATGTATATAAACCCTAGATTACAGTCTAGATTAGTAATCAATGTAAGGCATGTTTAAACATGATCAAACTAAACTTATACTCATATAGGTAACAAACTCATCAACAAAGATCGAGAAATGTAATCGAAGATCTTACCAATCGGATTGAAAAATGAACCAAAGTAAAGAGAGATGAATTTCACGTTGAAACTATAGTAATTTATACCCTCGTAGGAATGTTTGCTGGAAAATGACATGGATAGTCGGGACTTTTGGTTGGAGAAGGAATTATGGGATTAGGAAGGGGGGTTTCGTCGACTTAGGGTAAGGGATTTTAGAATTTGGGGTCAAACATAATTTTGGCCCTTTTTGTAAGCAAACCAAGTCAGATTTTAAAAAGCTGTAGATCGGTGCTACGAGACCTCAACTATGAGTAGTAAGTCATCCTATGACTCGTAGGTCCTAATCTCATTCCTTACCCAACACTTGGTAAAAATTTAGGAATCATACCTGGGCACTACGAACCCCTCTTATGACTCATAGGGATCCTATGAATTGTAAGGTTAGCTCATAGTGTGCATGCCAACTTCAGATACTTAATGTTCCCTTCTATAAGGCATGAATATAAGTCATAATGAAGACTATGACTCGTAGGACTGCTCGTAGGAGCTGCTCCAAGTCCAATTTTTTTAGATCTTCAGTTCTTCCACTTTTTACCTACAAAGAAAGTCTCAAAGCATAGAAAACCTCAAAAAATATTACAATTGCATCTTTGTCTCTTAATTTAAATCAAACAACTACTACTACTCTAAGTCTGAAACAAAAAAATAATTAGCAAAACGCTTAGGTTACCTTCCAAGAAGTGCTTTGTTTAATATCGTAGCCCAACTTTATCATCTTCCTTCTTCAACTATCATCTAGGGTCCACACCTCAATCTTTCATTCATCTAGGTATTTCATAGATTGGCGAATATCGAACACAACTTCTACATCATTAATCCTAAACTGCAGCTAACCTGAATCCATATCCACTAGTGCTCTCCTAGTGGCTTGAAATGGTCTCCCCAAAATGATTGGCACCTCAAAATCAACTTTGCAGTCGAGGATAACAAAATCTGCCAGAAATATGAACTTATCGACTTTAACAAGCACATCCAAAAGGATTTTCTCTGGCTTTTTAATGGTTTGATCTGCCATAAGCAACCTTATTCGTGTCGAGGTAGGAGTACCAAGGCCAAACTTTTTAAATATGGCAAGAGGCATTAAATTGATGTTTTCTCCTAAGTTGCATAATTCTCTTGCAAATTCAACGTCACCAATAGTGCAAGGGAAGGTGAATGCCCTAAGGTCTTCCCAGTTTTGTACAAGGCATTTGGTCATAATTTCACTACATTGTTAGAGTTCTTGCGAGAACTCTTGGCTCAAAGTGCACTTTTTGATGACCAAATTCTTCATATATTTAGCATACCTGAGCATTTTCTCCAAAGCTTCTATAAGGGGGATGTTGATGGAGAGTTGCTTCAATATTGAGGGGAAGTGTTTGAATTTTCCCTCCTTTTCCATTTTCTTAAGCTGCTAAGGTAAGGAGGATGAGGTTTGGGATTTGGTTGCGATTTCCCATGCTCCTTTACTTCTTCTTGTTGCATCCCAACAACCTTCAGATCTTCTAACTCAACCTCAAATTCACCACCAAGACCTTCTCATCGACTTCATCCATAATCACCAGCATAGGGTGATTTGCCATGCTCTTGCCACTCCTAGTCATTACCGCCATGTAATGCCCTTTATTTTTAGTATTCTGAACCATATTGCTTGGTAGGGTGCCGTTTTGACGTTAGTGCAATTGTGAAGACACTTGCTCGAATTGTTTCTCAAGTTATTTAATTACCACTAAGTGACACTTTATTTTTTTGGTTAATGCTTGAAATATCTGCTTTCATTCGCTTTAAAGTCTTATCTTGATGGTTGGCATGTTTCAACAATTTTTCAAACATACCTTCTATCCTAGAGTTGCTTGACCTGCCATCACGGTTGTGTTGAGGCACATAGGGACCATTCTTGTTGCCCTATCTTCTCCCCCATTTTGCGTCTGGCACTCTCTCTATCTCATAGTATCCATCCTGGTTGTCTCTATACATCCTTTCATGATTGAATTTCACACCTCGATTCTCAGAACCTTACCACTAATAGTGTGAGTCGGACCATTAGGGGTTGTTCCAGAAACCCGTTGCTTGGTTGCTTACAAAACATACATCCTTATCAAAGAATAGATCATAATAGGTAGGAGCCTTTGAAGTTTGTTTCTTGGTTGGTTGCTTGATGTATCTTCAAAACCAAGTTCATGCTTGTTCAAAGTTGAGCAAGTTGCTCCATGATCTCTTCATTCACGTTTGCTTGCTTATTATTGGTATTGACCGCACAAGAAGGTTTCATCACACCTCACTCTCGTTGCCCCTATTCTTTATTTGATTTGACTACTTATTCTATTCTTGTAGCTATCAATGCAAAAGGTTAGACTAGAAACATGCCACCCATCATTGTATCGGCATAATCTTGACTATTCTCGTTAAGTGCCCGATAGAAAATCTTGACCAAGGCATCATCTACAATCTTATTATCTGGAACCATGCTTAAGCATTTAGTAAGCCTCTCCTATTTTATGCTAATAGAACCGCATGGAAATTGCTAAAAGTTGTTTTTTGTTCCTTGAGCTTCAACTTCTTAGATCTTGGGATGTATATTTTAAGGAATGCTCTCTCAAGTTCAGCCCAACTTGTGATAGTCCTCGGAGAAAGCTCAAACAACCATAAAGATGCATTGCTAGTCAATGATAGTGGAAACACTCTTACCCCAATAGCATCAAGAGAAAGGTTTTGTCTCCCCATGACACTTTTGCACACAAACACCGCATTTTGAAGATGACGGTGGGGATCGTCCGAAGGTAACCCTGTGAATAGACCAAGGTTTTGGAGCATTTAGATCAATCTACTAGATACCATGAACTTAGTATCTTCAGATAAAGGAGGCAATCCTATAGCACTAGTAACATCCATATCCATAGGGTTCAATCGGTATTGATTCCATCCATAAGCATTCTCATTGAAGTCCCTGAGTTGTGGCATGTTACCCCTTTGTGGTGGATTCTCCTCTCTAACCATATCCTCATTTGCATACATATCCTTCTCAACTCAATGTGCTCATTCACTTAAGCCATACTTCTTAGTAGTCGATAGATCTCCAAATTTTATGGAGCTAAGAGATTACCTTAGCTCCTTATGTTGGGCATACAACCTAGTATACCTTACAAAAGAAATCAAACAGCAAACACAAAAACAAAAGTAAAGTACATGAGACTCTTGAAATTAACACTAGAATTAACTAATAGTGAAATCAAATCAAAACCTAGTCATATTCCATGGCAATGGCACCATAATTTTTGATGTGTGATGGTCACGCTCCAATAACAAAGCGGTCTCTATCAGTAATTAACCTAACAAAGGTTAGGGTTGAATCCACAGGGAATATTGGGCTTTGACTGAAAGACTTCACTACGAATCATTTCTGGTATTTATGACTACAATCTCTAAATAAGAGGGTTTTGTCATTCAAAAACAAAATAAAATAAATACTAATTAAAATGCGAGAAAACACTAAATTTTGGGGACAACTTGGGAATTGAGTTTCCCATGGTTTGTCGACTTGATTACCCTAGATATATAACTATAATTGTTGAGTCGCATGCAGGACGTTAACTTAAGGTTCTTCCAGCACTCCTATAAAGGTGAAGGTCAAATTTTACCATAACGCTTGGTCGACTACCATGGTGCTCTATCTAAACTTTACTAATAATCCCAGTTAACCTCCCTTTGGTCAGGTTTGGTCGACTAGATAGGAACACATCAATTGAATCCTGTCATCTACTTCCCTTTTCCTATTCGTCACTACCTTGGCCAGGATTGTGATAGTAGGCGGGGTTTAGTGTTGGCCACCACCGAACAATAATAAAAATGAAGGAAAATAGATAATACATGCAAAACCCCAATCACAGAAATGTAAGAAAACAAGGTTATTTCAAATCAACAACCCATGGTTCCCACAACCCAAAGTTGTGGCTGCTTCGCTACTCATGGCTAAAGCAAAACACACAAGAATGCATATAATAGACATAGTTAAGAGTTTCACTAATAACAATGAAGGAGATAGATACCACAAGTTGCAAACCCACACGTGTGATTGATCAACAATAAGTACAATGCAAGATTTACAATCTCCAAAATGGGTTTTCCAAGAGAGAACAATAATCTATCCCAAAAACCTAAGAAAATCTTCAAAATGTAATGATAAATTGTCTACTAGTCAAAATCTTTTCAAAAACCTAAATTAAGCTATATATAGTATTTGCAAAATAACCTCAAAATTTACATAGAAACGACATCTAACAACTGATAAGTCTTGTAGTTATGACTAGTAGGATAACCTACGAGTTGTAGTCGAAGTCTCATGTCAGGTTCTTGGCATCTTGGATTAAACTGGTACTACCCATTGGTAGGAGTAATTGCTTAGGCTATGACTCATTTGTTTGTCTCATAGTCTTGGTCTTCAATTTTTTGTCCAATATTTTGGCTCTCTGGTTCTTGCTATGAGTCCACCTATATGAGTTGTAGTGTGTATTATGGCTCGTAGACTGGGCTCATAGGGGTGACCTTCACTTGGTAAATTTCTAATTTTTGTCTCTATTATTCTTGCTATGACACAACCTATGACTCGTAGAGTGAGCTACAACTCGTAGGTGGGCTCGTGTGGTCGATGCTTCAGCAAACTCTACAACTTTTCTCCAAATTTATGCCAACATAACTTGTCTACAAGATTAACATAAAAACACATCAAAACACTAAAATGTTACTTTAAAAACACACAAAATCCCTTGTTTGTCACCAAATATGTTGTATTTTGATAACATATTAGGGTGATAGCCTTGCTAGGTTCCGAATTTAGTTATGGAAGCCTTAGAGAAAGTGAGGTTGATAAGGGAGAGATTGAAAATAGCCCAAAGTAGACAAAATTCCTATTCCGATGTGAGGATAAGAGATGCTAATTTAAGGTTGGTAATAGAGTTTGCTTGAAAGTCTCCCCCATTAAGGGTGTGGTCCAATTTTGTAAGAAAGGAAAATTAAGCCCAAGGTTTGTGGGTTTTTATAGAGTTTTAAGGAGAGTAGATAAGTTCCATATGAGTTGGAGTTGCCCATGGAGATTAATATGGTTCATCCGGTCTTCCATATGTCCATGTTAAGAAAGTATGTGGGTGACCCAAGTGCTATAGTGCCCTTCAATGTTGTTGGGGTTGTAGAAGATAATTTGACTTATGAGGGGGTCCCGGTGGAAATTTTGGATAGACAAGTGAAGTGGTTGAGAAACAAAGATGTAGCTACCATCAAGGTCCTTTGGAGGAACCAACAAGTCTAAAGTGCCACATGGGAAGCTAAGACATACATGAGAAAGTGATACCCATATCTCTTCCACTCCACTCAAGCTAAAGGTACAAATTTAAGTCTTATTTATGATTTCAAGTCTTAAGATTCAACCCTTATGTCATTTTGCATGCATTCATTTTTGTTAACCAGTTTATCGTGATTTTTGATATTCATGTTGAAATTTTTGAAAATGATATTTAAATACATGTGTTGCATTCATGTCGATCTGAAATCTTCATGATTACTTCTCTTATACAAATTTCTTTGACATTCGGGGATGAATGTTCACAAAGGGGAGATATTGAAATGCCCTAAAATGTTCTTCGAAAAAGCTCATAATTTTAATTTTCATATATCTCAAAATTCGTGCGTGATATCAAAAATCTGACTTCATATTCTTGATCAAGGCACAAAATTAAGTGGGAAATGGGCATAACCTGAATTTTAGAATACTAGTAGTGAAAAATAAATTTCGCTAATTTTTCTTATCTAGTGTTCATCCGCGCCTAGGCCACGACGCAGAGTAGGCATAGGTCATTGTTAAACTATCCTTCATATTGGGTCTGTGTCGCGGACCAGACACGAACCAGTGTTTATTTTCCCTTAATTTCCTATGTTGGGCAAGGGCATTGGAGTCATAGCCCTATGCTCACTTATGCGTGAAAATACCTATACTTAGCCATTTTTAAACTCTGTATCACTCAAGACCCTCACAAAAACCTCTCCAAGACTTAACAAAATATTTTATTTAAATTTCAAGTATTTAAAGCCTAAATTTGGGACACAATGATTCTCTTTAAGCTCCAAGTTCTATTCAAGCTCATCTCAAGAAAACCCAAGTTTGAGGTATGTGGGTTTCATCCATTAGGTCCTTTTATCCATGGAGCCCAATCTCCCTTTTTATAAAAATTACATGTTTTCAAGTTGTATCATCTATGGGCATCTCTTATTATGGATTTTTATCATAAATTATGTTGGGGTTTTATAAAATGTTGATTGATTAGGAATGTCTATCTATCTTGAGATTATATTAAGAATTGGTTTTGTCTATTGAGACTATGCATGTTCTGAGCTATGAAACTATGATTTATTGTGATATATTATGATGGATTTCAAGGTATCCTACATCAGGGTTTTACTATGTGTTGGTGGATTGATTTACATTTTTGTTTTCTCATATTAATTGACTCTTGAATTGCATGATTTTGAACTAGCATTATAAACCCACCAAGTGTTTGATAAAATGTCTTGCCAAGGATTCTCAAGTTATTAATGATCTATAACATGGTTTATAAGTCAAAGTGACTTTGTGATGATTAAGTGCTTGAATGTATTCATTGAATTCATCAAATGTCACAACCCAAGCCTAGGGCCTAGATGTAACACAGCGAGTGGAGAACCCAAAAGGACCCCAATCAAGCCTCTTCACTTGTCATTACACATCATCGATCGTGGAAGCATATAAAAGGCATAAAGTAAGATAAAAGGGCAATGAGGATAAGGGAAAGCTTGCTTAAACATCATTATCAATAAGGAAGAGTCAAACTCATAACATAAATATATAACATGTCCAACAAACACCTCTAAGTACATGGATAGAGCGGGGGCCAAGACAAAGCTATCGGGCTCACCCTTATAGTCAATAGAACATAATAAAGTGTCTCAATACATAGATAATAGCAACATAGACTAAGGTCCCTGGAGTGGAGGACTCACCAACTAGCTTTGAGTAGGACCAATCAAGCCACATGGAGGAGGAGGATCAACTTGAGCACTGATTCCAACATGGTGATATCATGTAGGAACAAGTGTGCGTTAGTACATTTGAATGTACTAAATATGTGGGATTCAATGCAACAAGAAATAAACATCATGATCCAAACTGTATAGCAATAGGCAATGGGCATATTATAGCAAGATGGCATGTATGAACAATGCTAGAATAAATCATACTTAAATAATTCATGCTCATATAAGGTATCATATGTGAAGAATAGACCAAGTTAGATTTCCAAGGTATAAAAACCTTGAGTTTAGTGATGATGCCGCCCTATCACTTAGGTGGTGAAGTACTAACCCTTCACTCGGTTGGTGATAATGCCACCCCATCACCTAGGTGGAGAAGTACTAACCCTTCCATCGGTTGGTAATAATGCTGCCCCATCACCTAGGTGGAGAAGTATTAACCCTTCACTCAGTTGATGAGTACTAACTCCCATCTTAGTTCGTGATGATGTACCCCATCACTAGATGGAGAAGTACTAACCCTTCCCTCAGTTAATAAGTACAAACCACCATCTCGATTATCCAGGTTCTTAGATCCCCTAGATTGAGCATGGTCTAATGCAACACTTTATATAAAATTCATCATGAATATAAGCTCATTTCATCATCAGAATATCAATCATATCATATCTAATGCTTTGGACCTTCACTTTCATAAGAAACCCTAGCTAGATATTTTACCAAACATTTGGGGGGTGTAAAGGGGGTAAAAGACCATGCAATTTCTAGATGAAATCATGCAAGAAAACCTGTTGTCAAACCATCAATTAACATCTTCCAACACCCCCAAGAGATTTACATCAAGACTCCATATCAAATCCAATATTAGATCCAAGATTTGGAGCTCAAAACATGCTAAAACAACCATACTTTCATGAACTGAAATCACTATGCAGTAAATTTCTCAAGATATAAGACCCACATATAAAATCAACTTTAAATCATGAATATTAGTAAAAAAGAGGCTTAGACACCATAGGTGAAAGGGCCCAATGTTTCAACACCATATACCCTAGATTTGGAGAAGTTCTAGGTGATGTTTGAAAATGGAGGCTTGAAGCTTAAAGAAAATCCTTTGTTCCGGATGAGGATTTTGAGTCTTGAATTTTTGAGTGAAAATATGGCTAAGTTTATAGGGGAGTAGTGGAAAATATTTAGGATGATATAAAGGTGAAATTTGGCTATGTATAGATAAAACAACAACAACATACCCAGTAGAATCCCACAAGTGGGGTTTGGGGAGGGTAGAATGTACGCAGACCTTACTACTAACTCATAGAAGTAGAGAGGTTATTTCCTGGGAACCCTTGTCTCTAAGAATAGATAAAAAACACACTTGGGAAAACTTAGGCGCAACACTTATAGAATAATTGGCCTGCATAAGAAAACACTGCTAGAAAGATACACCTCTCTGCATCATGGAGAGGACATGGAGAAGTAATTACACATGAGCGCTCCCTTGGCACGTTGTAGACGCAACATGAAAACCTCACTGGATTTTGCACTTTCAAACATTGGAATTGCTATTCTTTCACTCTTAAATTGGGGTTAGACACTTTCTCGCCTAATTTTGACCCCATGATCATAAATATAAAGTCAAATTTTAAAAATAATGAATAGATTTTTAGATATATTGAAATTAAAATTCCAAACATTCTAAGGCACATTTTGGGGCACTTTTTGGGGGCATCATATGAAAAGTATCTATGGTATTGCAATTAGACCACACCTTGTTGGGGATGACATGCCCAATCACCTTGTCGAGGGGGTGACATACCTCAACTACCTTGTTGGGGGGACATGTCCAATGACTATGTTGAGGGGTGGATACCTCAATAACCTTATTGGGGGTGACATTCCCAATCACCATGTTAATAGGTGGATACCTCAACCACCTTGTTGAGGAGTGATATGCCCAATCACCTTGTTAAGGGATGGATACCTCAATCACCTTACAAGGGGGTGATATGCCTTAGGTTCCAAGTAATAGTTTGCTTGGTCTATGTTGTTTATGTTCTCTTCTCACATATCTAATATATATTTTGCAAATTATATGATTTACAAGCATTTTGTACTTCACACATTGATCATGCATGCCATATTGATATTATACCTATACATTGCTTATGATTATGCATTTTGACTATATTGGTTTATGCCTTGTTGCATCCTACATAATTAGTACATTCAAACATACTAATGCATACTCTATGCCTACAAGATGTTACAACTTAAGGATCGGAGCATCTCTCGATCATCATCCACGTGGCTAGTTCCAAGCTTTGGTGAGTCCTCAAGTCTCTAATACTTGTATGGAGTTCATATTGATATGTTTACCAAACATAAGAGTCTCCAATATTTGTTCATACAAAAAGATCTTAGCTTGAGACAAAGAAGGTGGTTAGAGCTCCTTAAAGATTATCATATAAGTGTGTGTTATCATCCCATCAAATCTAATTTTGTGGTCGATCCTCTAAGTGGAGTCTATGGTTAGTCTATCTTATATTGATAACAGTGGAAAAGAGGTGGCTAGAGAAGTTCACCGGTTGGCTAGACAGGAGGTTAGGTTTGATGAAGTTGAAAATGGTGATGTAGTGGTTATTGATGGTTCTAAATCCTTTTTAATTGATGAGGTAAAGTCAAAACAAGATCCTGACACCACATTGTTAGAGTTAAAGGCCTTAGTGAATGATGGTAAAGTGGATGTTTTCTCCTAAGGGGATATGGTGCCCTTAGGTACCAAGGTAGATTGTATATGCCTAATTTTGATGACTTATGAGAGTTGATCTTGAAGGAGGCCCTTAATTCCTCCTATTTTGTTCACCCTAGTTCTACAAAGATTAATAAATACTTGAGGGAGGTATATTGGTTGGGCGGTGTGAAGAGAGATATTGCCAATTTCATATCTGGATGTCATAATTGCCAATAAGTGAAAGCCAAAAATCAAAGGTTGGGTGGCCTAACCAAAGACATAGAGATTCCTACTTGGAAGTGGAAAGATATCAGCATGGATTTTTTGGTTGGGTTGCCTAAGACTAGGAAACATTTTGGATTGTTCTAGATAGGATGACAAAGTGGGGTCACTTCCTACCGGTCAAACCCACTTATAGTGCCGAAGATTATTCCAACTTATCCATACATGAGTTGGTTATATTGTGGGATGCACTTGTCTATCATTTTGGATCATGGTGAGGAATTCACTTCTCACTTTTGGAGGTCCTTCCAAAGATGTCTTGGTACCAAGGTTAAACTTAGCATGACTTTTCATCCTTAAACGGAAGGTCAAGCCGATAGGACTATCCAAACTCTTGAGTATATTCTTAGATCTTGTGTTTTGGAGCTTTATACTAGTTGGGATGAACATCGTCCACTTATTGAGTTTGCTTGTAACAATAGCTACCACTCAAGCTTTGGTAGGGCTGTCTTTGAAGCTTTATAGCTAGGTGTTATAGATCCCAAGTTGGGTGGTTCGAAGTGGGGCAGATGGTCTTGCTAGCCCAGATTTGCTTATGGAAGCCTTGGAGAAGGTGAGGTTGATAAGGCAGAGATTAAAAATAGCCTAAAGTACACAAAAGTCCTACTCCGATGTGAGGACAATAGATATTGAGTTTAAGGTTAGTAATTGGGTGTACTTGAAAGTCTCACCCATGATAGGTGTGGTCAGGTTTTACAAGAAAGGGATATTGAGGCCAAGGTTTGTGGGTCCTTATATAGTTTTAAGGAGAGTGGGTAAGGTTGTATATGAGTTGGAGTTGCCTATGGAGATGAATATGGACCATCCGATCTTCCATGTGTCCATTTTGAGAAAGTGTGTGGGTGACCCAAGTACTATAGTGCCCTTAGATGTTGTAGGTGTTGTAGAAGATAATTTGACCTATGAGGAGGTCCCAGTGGAAATTTTAGATGTTGTAGTTGTTGTAATGTTGAGAAAGTGTGTGGGTGACCCAAGTACTATAGTTCCCTTAGATGTTGTAGGTGTTGTAGAAGATAATTTGACCTATGAAGAGGTCTTAGTGGAAATTTTTGATAGACAAGTGAAGTGGTTGAGAAATAAAGATGTTGCCTCCATCAAGGTCCTTTGGAGGAACCAACAAGTAGAAAGTGTCACATAGGTAGGCGAAGCGGACATGACAAAGCAATATCCATATCTCTTCCATTATAATCAAGCTAAAGGTAATAATTTAAGTCACATATATGATTTCAAGTCTTAAGTTTCAGCACTCATGTCATTTTGAATGCATTCATGTTTATGTTAAGAAGTTTATGGTGATTTGTTACATCCATGTTGAGATTTTTGAAAGTGATTATTAAATGCATTAGTTGCATTCATGTTGGATTGAAATCTTCATGATTACTTCTCATATACATGTTTTTTTGATATTCAGGGATAAATGTTCCCAAGGGGGAGATATTAAAAAGCCCTAAACTATGCTTCGGAATGCCCATAATCGTAATTTTCATATATCTCAAAAGTCATGCATGATATCAAAAATCTGACTTTATATTCTTGATCAAAAGGCATAATTGAGCAGGAAGTGGGTATAACCCAGATTTTAGAGGACCAATAGCAAAAAATAATTTTCGCTAGTTTTTGATTTCCAAAGAGCATCCATGCCCTCGCCACAACTTCCCAGTTGTGCGGATCAGTGTAATTTTGTCCTTCGCATTTGGTCTTCATCGCTGACTGGATGTAAACTAGTACAATAGTTTTCTTAGTTTTTCTTCTATACCCAAGGGCATTGGGATAATAGCCCCATGCCCACTAAAATGTGAAATCACCCATACTTAGTCATTTTTCAACTCTATATCCCACAAAACCCTCTCTCCAACCCTTCTAAGACTCTATCAATTCTCTCATTCAAATTTAAGGATCTCAAGATCAACTTGGGAACTTAAGTATTCACTTCAAGCTCTAAGACTACTTCTAGTTCACCTCAAAAGAATTCAAAGTTTAAGGTATGTGGGTTTATCCTTTGGGTC
This sequence comes from Solanum sejunctum, assembly GCA_025642045.1. NCBI lineage: Eukaryota > Viridiplantae > Streptophyta > Magnoliopsida > Solanales > Solanaceae > Solanum > Solanum sejunctum. The sequence continues at coordinate 37,494 of JAOTQJ010003288.1, read as the reverse complement.
CTTTCACTCATGGAGCCTAACCTTCCCTTTTCATGAAAATTGCATGTTTTCAAGTTATATTAGCTATGGTTATTGCTTATCATGGATTATGAATATAAATTATGTTAGGTTTTAGTAAATGTTGATTGATTATGCATGACTATCTCTTTCAGGCTTATACCATGAATTGATTTTGTCCATTGAGACTATGTATGTTTTGAGAATTGAAATTATGAACTATTTTGAGCTTTTGTGATGGATATCAAGGTTCACTGCATGAGGGTTTTACTACATGTTGGTGGGTTGATTTACATTAAGTTATCTTATTTCACTATTCAATTGCATAATTTTGAACTAGTATCATGAATCCACCGTTGTGTTTGATAAAATGACATGACAAGAATTCTCAAGTTATTGATGATCTATTACATTATTTACAAGTCAAGTGACTATGTGATGATTAGCGAATTTCAAGCATGTATTGAACTCATGAAAAGTATCTATGATATTACAAGTATCAAGTTAAGCCCTATTTCAAGATTTTTACCTCTTGCAAGCCATTCATGGTAAAGCAAGGGTTTATGTATGATTATAATCTATCCTCATGTTCAAGTTGAGCTCACTACTAGAGGTCAAACATGTATATGAGCTACTCAAGTTATGTTCTTACAAGCTATTCATATTATGATTAAAGTATGGTTACTTCAAGTATTCTGTGGAATTAGACTTAGCACCGATGGATGGGATGTCAGTGTGGACTATCTTTAAGAGTCCATACTCCTTTCTTTAATCTATGTGCCAACATACGATTTTACTTTACCCTTGTTAGTCTAGTGGATCAATCTAGTGCACTTTATTATGAAATCCTTCCAAAAATAGGTCATGTTCCCGCAAGGAGGGTTACTTCATACGAAATGGGTCATGTTCCCGTAAGGTGAAGTATGGTTTACATTAGCAAGTAGACCATCTTTTCACAGATGAGGGGTAATCATCGAAATTCCAAGTTGTAGCTCACTTGGTATTACTTTCAGTTAAGGTCTCTTCACATATATATGGTATATTATACAAGTTGAATGATTTACAAATATGTTTTATTACAAGTATTGATCATGCATGCCATATCGAGATTATGCATTTCCATTGCTTATGATTATGCATTTTGAATATATTGGTTTATGTCTTCATTGCATTGCACCCCTATACTTAGTATATTTAAACATACTAATGTATACTATATACCTACATGATATTACCATGTAAGGACCACAACACCATTTGATCATTTTCCATGTGGCTAGCTCGATACTTCGGAGATAAGCATTTCTGAGTCCTAAAGTCTGAGGGACACTATCTACATTACTCTTGATATTTTGAGACTTCATTATGTTAAACACTTGTTATTAGTGGGTGATCCCTAAAAGTGTCTTAGCACCCGCTCCATTCCAAGTTGGAGGTGTTATTAGATATTATGACGTACTTATGCAATGAGCTTGACTCTTTCATGCTTTTATGAATATCAAGATTTCCCTTAGTCCCACTTACCTTTTTATTGTATCTCTTATTATTGTTTATTTTGCTTCCACGACCAAGGATGTTTGATTAATATGTTAAGAGGCTTATTTGGGGTTCCTTCGGATTCCAATTCGCCGTGTCATGTCTAGGCCCTAGGCTTGGGTCGTGACACATTTCTTAAAAAACTTGATAGCCTCTCATTCATAGTTGTGGTGCACTTTACAACCATGAACAAGACTTTACTCGACATAGTGTGTTGGATTTTCGAGTACCATTTACAAACCTGGCTCTGAAACAAAGCTTTATCACGCCTCAAGTCGAGGGTGTAACGACTCCAAAAAGTACCCAAAAATGTGCCTTGGGGAATGCCCAGAATTTTAATTTTAAGACATCTCAAAATCTATTTGTTATTTCAAAATTTTGACTTCAGATTCTTGTTTAGGGCGTCCAAATTAGGGGGAACAGGGTCTAACCCTGATTTAAGAGCAAAGATTTAGCAATTACGAAATTTCAAGTGCAATTTCCTAAGATGTTTTCACGTCCCCCTCGTGACGTTCCCCTGTGTATTTTAGGGACTGTCCTTTTTAATTCGGCCCAAGACTACTAAGTCTTGGGCCTAATTGTTCCCAACGTGTTTTTACCTATACTTGACTGAATTTCACCCTTATATCATCCTAAACATTTTTCAATACTCTCCAAAACACTCAGTCATATTCTCACTCCCAAAACTCATATCCTAAACCCTCATCCCAAACATAGGACTCTTTCAAGATTCTTCTTCAAAGTTTCCATCTCTAATCTTCACCAAGTACATCTCTAAGCTAAGATATGTAGGTTTTAGCCATTGAATTCATCCACACATGGTGCCCTAACCTCCTTTTTACTAATATTATATGATTTAAAGTTGATTTTACATGTGGGTCTTCTATATTAAAAAATTTACTGCACAATGATTTGAGTTCATAAAAGTATGGTTATTTTAACATGTTTTGAGCTCTAAATCTTAGATCTAGTGTTGGTTTTGATAAGGGGTTTTGATTTGAATGTCTTAGGGGTGTTGCAAGGTGTTGATTCTTGGTTTTACAATAGATTTTCTTACATGATTTCATCTCTAAATTGTGTGGTCTTTTACCCCCATTACACACCCCTAAGTGTTTAATAAAATGTCCAGCTAGGGTTTCTTGTTAAAATGAAGGTCCAAAGTATTAGATGTGATATGATTGACTGTATGATGAGCAAATGAGCTTATCTGTTTGATATACTCTATATAAAGTATTGTATTAGACCATATTCGATTCGGGTGGACAAGTGCCCGGGTAACCATGTTTAGGGGTTTATACTCATCAACTATGCGAGGAATTTATACTTTGTCACCATGTTGATAAGGTGTGATTATCATCAACCATGTGAGGGGTTTATACCACACAACCACCAAAGGATTTATACCTTGAATATCTAGCTTGGTCTCTTCTGCATATAATATCCTATATGAGCATGAGTTACTTAAACACGTTTTACTCGAGCATTGATCATACATGCCATCTTGTTATGTTATGCCTACTGCTTAATATTATGTATTTTTATTACGATTTCTATCTATTGTTGCATTGTATCCTACATACTTATTTTATTCAAACGTACTAATGCATCCACTATGTAGGAACTGGAGCCCAAGTTGATCCTCCTCCACGTGGCTAGTCCGCTGTTACTCAACCTAGTTGGTGAGTCCTCCACTTTGGGAACCTTAGTCTATTCTCTCTCTTATTATGTATAGAAACTCTTCTTTATGTTCCATTTGACTATGAGGGTGATCCCAGTTGCTTTATCTTGGCCCCCGCTCTTATCTATGTAGTAGAGGTGGTTGTTGGACATGTTATGTATCTATGAAATAAGTTGACTCTTGTCTCTTGATTATGATGATATGAAAGTTCTTTCCCTTAGCCCCAATTTCCTATTCTTTTATGTCTTGATGCTTGGTTAGTGTTCCCATGACCGAGGATGTGTATTGATGATCTAAGAGGTTTGCTTGGGGTCTCTTCGGGTTCTCCTTGTGCTGTATGATGTCTAGGCCCTAGGCTTAGGTCATGAAAAAGTTAGTATCAGAGCATTAGGTTGATATATACTCAGAGTCCACCACACCGCATCGATTAGAGTCTTATTCATGATTGTGTTATACAATAAAACTATGAGTAGAAGTCTATGAGGCATTCTAGGAAATGTTTCACTTCTTTATGATCCATGTCGTGCAATAGAGTTAGATCCCCTAGGGTTTATTACTAAACCCTAACCGTTATATTCCAGGATATGTTTCAAGTTACTCAGGATGGTAATAAGACAAATATAAGGATTTGTGATGATCTTTGGAAAGTGGTCAAAGCATCGGCAAAATTGGCAACTCACCTTAAGCAACAAGTTGGTGCTTCCAGACTTCAAATGGTAATAAGAGAGTTTGTGAGGCTAAGAGGGCCTGTGTTGAAGTAAATTTCCAAAGTTTCATGGATAGAGGTGATGCCATATGTCCAACATATGATAAGGTTCATAGGGGACCGTGTTTCAAGGGAACCAATGCTTGTTTTGATTGCGGCGAAGTGGGACATAAGAGGAAAAGGATTGTCCTCATAGATGCATTAGAAGTAAAGGGGGTGATAGTGTGATTACTAATCCCAAGTGTCAAAGGTGTGTGAGGTATCGTGATGGTCCATGCTTAATGAAGACTAATGCTTGTTATGGATGTAATAAAGTGGGTCACAAGCTAGTGGATTGTCAATATGTCCAAGAGAAGTGTAAGGGTAGTCAACTTTTGGATTCAGGTGGTCATGTAGATCAAGTGGCTCAAGGAGGGGATGTGGTGTCCGATGATATTACTGATAAGTTGAAGTTTCCTAGACTTTGATGTGTGTGTATTTTGGGGAAAGTGTGGTATTATTTATTTCATTATTCTTTTGGTTGCTAGTGGGGCTTCTCGTGTGCCCAAGTTGTTGTGTGGACCTTGGTTTCTATCCTTTTGTTGAGTATATCATTACCAAGGTAGTGTTGATGGAGTTGTTTGGTTGACTTATGCACCGGTGGTATTTGTGGGTTTCTTGAATAGGGTCTTAAAACCCTACCTTGGTATATTTATGGTGGTATGTACTAATGAGGTATTGATTTGTTTAGAGCTTGTGGATTATTTAGGGGTAGTGTTGCAAGCCTTAGGGAATGAGAGGTTGTTTGCTAAATATGATAGGAGTGGATTGTGGATAGCAAGAAGGTGGTTAGAATTCCTTAAGGATGATTAAATGAGTGTGCATTAATTTTCCCTGGTAAGGCTAATATTGCAATTGGTGTTTTAGGTATCCTAACATGTGTGGTTGATGGTTGCAAGGAGACTTGTAAGGTCTATCGATTGTTTAGGTTGGAAGTTAAGTTGATGGAAGTTGAGCATGGTGGTGTAGCATTCGTGATGCTTCCAAATCTCCTTTGGTTAAAAGGTCTAGATTAATTAAAGTCTTGACTCCACATTATTAGAGTTGGAAGTTTTGGGTGAAGATATGGTAGAGTGGAGGTTATCTTCCAAGGGGGAGATGGTGGTTCGTGCAAACAAGTGGAATAGGTGTATTCAAGGTTAACAATTGAGTTATGATTGTGATGTCCTTTTAGAGCGTAGAAGGAGTTGGTAAGGTTGCTTATGGATGGGATTTGCCTACGGACATGACTATGGTTTGTTCAGTTCTTTATGTTTCTGGGTTGAGGAGTGTCATAGCCCAAGCCTAGGGACTAGATGTGACCGACAAATATGGAACCCAAAGGAACCCCAAACAAGACTCATAGCATATCATCACACATCCTTCATTGCGGAAGCAACACATAACAACATAGAAACATAAACATGGGGAATTAGGACTGAGGGAGTGAGAGTTATATTTAAATATCTTGGGTATCATAAGTGAGTCAAAGCTCAAGCATAATACAGATTATTGTCCAACAATACCTCTAACATTGAACTTAGTGGGGGCCAATATAAGAAACCGGGCTCACCCACATAGTTAAGTATACCAAAAAGGAAAGATAGTCTTAAATACAAAGCAAAAGAACATAGATATTACCCTCAGACATGAGACTCACCAACTAGCTTGATTAGATATCACTAGCCAAATGGAGGAGGATAATGACCAAATGGAGCAACAGTTCCTACATGGTGACATCATGTAGGCATAGAGTATGCGCTAGTATAATTGTATGTACTAAGTATGTGGTATGCAATTCGACAAGAGATAATCTTTATAATAAACATGCATAACAATAGACAATAGGCATAGTATAGCAATATGACATGTATGATCAATCCATAAGTAAAACATGCTTAAGTAACTCATGCTCATATAGGAAATAATTTGTGAGGGATAGACTATGTGAACTACTTCCCAACTCCAAAGCACATCATTCCTTGAACATTGATTGAGGCTTGATTCCCCCTCAATAAGGTATCCGAGGCTTGACACCCCCTTATCAAGGTAATTGAGACTTGTCATCCTCTCAAAAAGGTGATTGAGGCTTGGTACCCCTTCAACAAGGCAACTGAGGTTTGGCACCCCCTCGTTAATGTGATTGAGACTTGTCACCCTCTCAACAAGGTGATTAAGGCTTGGTACACCCTCAACAAGGCAACTGAGGCTTGGCACCCCCCTGTCAAGGTGATTGAGACATGGCACCCTCCCAACAAGATGTTTGAGGTTTGGTATCCCCTCAAGAAGGCAATCAACACACAACATAAGAGAGACTTTTCATAAATTCAACACATGTATAACATACTTTCATCATCATAAAGTCATCATATACCTACATTTCATCTCATCATTATACATCATATGCATACCATTGTTTTATCATGACTTCGTCATCATATAATCATCATAACACTATTCAACTTATATGACATGCATTGGACCTTCAATTCTTCAAGAAATCCTAGCCTTAATCACCTTGGTGTTGATTGATTGATGGATTTACTATAGATTTTCTTGTATGCAATTTATAGATGAAATCATACAAGAAAATCTATAGTAAATCCATCAATCAACACCTTGCAATACCCCCAAGACATTCACATCAAAACCCCTTGTCAGATCCAACATTAGAACCAAGATTTAGAGCTCAAAATAAGCTAAAACAACTATATTTTCATGAACTAAAATCACTATGTAGTAAATTTTTAATATACAAGACCCACATGCAAAATCAACTTTAAGTCATTCAGTATTAGTAAAAAGGAGGCTTACGCACCATGGGTGAAAGGAACGAATGGTTCAACACCACATAGCAAAGATTTGGAGAAGTTCTTGGTGAAGTTTGAAAATGGCAGCTTTAAGCTTGAAGAAAATCCTTAGTTCCGGATGAGGGTTTTGAGTCTTGAATTTTGGAGTAAAAATATAGCTAAGTGTTTGAGTGAGTATTGGGGAATGTTTTTGGATGATATAAAGTGTTTGAATGAGTAGTGGGAAATGTTTCTGGATGATATGAGGGTAAAATAAGGCTATATATAGGTAAAAACATATTAGGGAACACTTACACCCAAGACTTAAAAGAATTGGACCAAATAAAAAAAATAGACACCTTTTTATATAGAGGCACATTGCTCTGCAGACGCGGATTCCTCTCTGGAATTCGCGTTCTTGAGATTTTGAAATTGCTAAACCTTTGCTCTTAAATAGGGGTTAGACTCTTCTTCCCCTAATTTGGACCTCCTGAATACGAATACAAAGCTGGATTTTCTAAATAGCAAATGAATTTTGAGATATATGGAATTTAAAAGTTGGAGCATTCTGAGGCACGTTTTTGGGCACTTTTTGGGGTCGTTTCAATATCTCTCCCTTGGGAACATTAGTCCTCGAATGTTAAAGGAACATACAACAGAAGAATAATCATAAGGAGATCAGCCCAATAAGAATGCAACAATACACTTTAAAACACCATTTTCAAAATTCCAACATATATGTTAAATCATCATGAACTTGTCAACTTAAACACGACTGCATATGACTGACATAGGGGTTGAAACATGAGACTTGGAATCATTAACAGGGGCTTAACTTGTCATTATAATCTTGAATAGAATGAAAGAACTATGGGTATTGCTTTTCATGCTAACTCCCCGAGAGACACTTTCGGCTTGATAGACCTTCCAAGGAACTTTAATGAATACCGCATCATTAACAATCAATTTTCACTCATTATCACACAACTTCTCCATTGGACCTCCTCATAAGTCAACTCTTCCATCACAACACCTACAACTTCAAGGAGTTCTATAGCACTAGAGTCACCAACACATCCCCATCAACCTAGAAGTATGAAAAACTGGACGAACCATGACCATAGGTAACTCCTATCAATATGTAACCTTACCAATTTTGTCTACACTCTGAAAGGGATCACAACCATATCTCTTTGTAAACCTTAACCACACCTATTCCACTTGTTGTCACGAACCACCATCTCCCCCTTGGGAGACCACCCCCATTCTACCATCTCTCCATCCAAAACTTCCAACACTAAAAAAATGGAATCAAGGCCTTGCTTAAATTAGACCTCCTCAACCAAATAATATTTGGGTCCACCAAGAACACTACACTACCGTTCTCAACTTCCCTAAACTACTTCAAACCTAGCAAACCGGTGGACCCTACTACTCTTCTCTTTGCCACCATTATCCACATATGCTAAGCTACCCATTGGAACCCTACTTAGAGCACCAACCACAATGCTAGTCTTACCAGAAAAACTAATGCACACTCATATCATAACCCTTAAGGAATTCTAACCACCTTTTTGCTATCTACAATGCACACTTACCATATTTATCAAATAACCTCTCATCCTCCAAGACTTACAACACTACCCCTAATGATTCACAAGTTCTAAACAAATCAATACCTCATCACTAGAGGCCACCACAACCTTATCAAGTTAAGGTTTTAAGATCCTATTCTAGGGACCATAAACATAGCCGATGCATAAATCAACCAAACAACTCCACCACTACCAATAATGCTCACTTGGGAACTAAGCTCAAACAAAAAATCAATGTTGGTGAAGCGACTAACACATTGTAATTGCCTACATAGACCAACCATCCTCAACCATCATATTACAACCTTACGGGTTCTACAGCTATTGGAAACATGCCATGCACGTAGCCCAAACTATCCCAAGACCTCCAACACATCAAGCTAAGTTCAACCAAGATCACATAACAAGTCTCCCATGAAATGAGAAAAAGACAACCCTTAGAGATCAATTGAAACTTGAGACAAGAATGGACCTACCTCTTTTGCTACGAATTGACAACTTCCTACTCAAAGATGGGTTTAGTAGGGAATCATAATCTAGCTTTCTGGGTCCTACCAGAGACATAACATGCATGCAACTACTCCATCCAAAGTATAACATTAAAAACTACCACACCAATTCCAAAGACTCACAAGGCTAGACCTAATGCAATATGAACACAGATCAATATTTATGGACATTCGAGTAATCCAAAAGAATAAGGAAAGAAACAATGGCACATTGGCCCCAACAAATAACACACATCGAAGTCAAAGAAACTTCAACTTATAGGTAGCAACATCGAGCACCTCATCTACTTCTTGCCTCCTTTGAAGAGCATAGAACTGATTATGCCTAGGAGCATCCCCTTGATCAAGCTCACCTCCTCTACCCTTTTTGCGCCTAAGAGGACAATCTATTATCTTGTGATCCTCCTCTCCACAACTATAAAAAGCATTGGTCTTCCTTAAACATGGCCTACCATGGTACCTTCCACACCTTGGACACTTAGGATTAGTCCTCCCTTGATATCCATCTTGCCCTATCAAGTTGGTCACCCCATCAAAAGCCATCCTCCTATTTGAAGCACCGCTGGACTCTAGATCTTGGGATCCCCCATCAATTGAGCCCTCTTGGCCTCACTACCCCTTCTTTTCCTCAACTTTTCCTCCTCCATTTTCTCGGCAGAAGTCATCAACCAAGACAAGACCATGTCACTAATTAGCAAGGCGGACCAACATTCTTTATTCACAAAGTCTGAGACCTCCATCACAAACTTATTCATCCTAAATCTAGATCATCCACAAATGAGGAGCATACTTTGAAAGTTGATTAAACTTGAGGGCATACTCTTACACACTCATAGTGCATTGCTTCAAGTTTAAGAACTGCACCAGCTTAGTTTCCCTAAGTTCAAGAGGGAAGAACGTATTTTCCATTTGAACTTCTCCCATAGCACCACATAATAGTTTCCCTTCTCCCTCTATCATTGATCATACTATATTTGGGCTACCCCTTTGAGTTGGTATGTCGCCAACTCTGCTTTTTCATCCGGCCCAACACCCATGATATTCAAGATCTTGTTAACCTTATCAATGAACTCTTGTGGATCTTCATCCACCTTTAACCCATAGAATGGAGGATTCATCCTTATGAAGTCTCTTACCCTAGATCCTGAGGCAGTAGCATGAGGGGATTGGGCTCCTTGTTGGACTTGGTTGTCCACCACTTGGGCAAGCATAGTGAGAGTAGCCCGTAGCTCACCATTACTAGGTTGCTCCTCAAGAGTTTTGTCCCTTCTTCCTCGGTTGTTTGGCATGATCTTGCATAGCAAAGAACAATCATTAGGTGGACGAAAGTTACCATAACTCTATAGATTGACTTAGAACATGAAGAAGGGAAACATTTCCTAAAACGTCTGATCCTCCCATTCATAGTCATGGCGCGCTTCTCAACCATGAATAGGACTCTAATTGATACGATTAGTTAGACTCCAAGGATCTATCAACTAGGTGCTCTAATACCAAGTTTGTAATGATCCAAGCCTAGGGCGTAGATGTTACTGACGAATAAGGAACCAAAAGGAACCACAAACAAGTCTCATAGCATATCATCATATATCCTTGGTCGTGGAAGCAAGACATAATAACATAAGAAACATAAACAAGGAGAACTGGGACTAAGGGAGAGAGAATTATACTTAAATATTTTGGGTATCATAAGTAAGTCAAAGCTCATGCATAATACACACTTTTGTCAAACAACACCTCTATCATAGAACTTAGCAGGGGCCAAGACAAGTAACCAGGCTTACCCTCAAAGTTAAGTATATCAAAAAAGGAAAGATAGTCTTAAATACATAGCAAAAAAACATAGATATTGCCCCCAGATATAAGGACTCACCAACTAGCTTGATTGGATATCACTATTCATGTGGAGGAGGAGGATGACCAAATGGAGCTCTGGTTCCTACATGGTGACATCATGTAGGCATAGAGAATGTGTTAGTACTTTTGAATGTACTAAGTATGTGGGATGCAATGCGACAAGATATAAGTTTCATAATCAAAATGCATAATAATAGACAATAGGCATGATATAGCAATATGACATGTATGATGAATGCATGAGTAAAACATACTTAAGTAACTCATGCTCATATAGAATATTATTTGTGAGAGATAGACCAAGTGAACTACTTCTCAACTCCAAGGAACACCATTCCTTTAATTTTGATTGAGGCTTTATTCCCCTTTAACAAGCCATCCGAGGCTTGACACCCCCTCATCAAGGTGATTGACTTGTCACCCTTTCAACAAGGTGATTGAGGCTTAATACCCCTCAATAAGGCAACTGAGGCTTGGCACCACCTCATCAACATGATTGAGACTTGGCACCCGCTTAACAAGATGATTGAGGGTTGGTTCCCCTCAAAAAGGCAATCAACTTGCAACATCATAGATACTTCTCATGAATTCAACACATGTACAACATACTTTCATCATTATAAAGTCATCAAATAACTATATTTCCTCTCATCATTATACATCATATTCATACAATTATTTCACCATCATTTCATCATCATATAATCATCATAACACTATTCAACTCATAAGACATATATTAGACCTTCAATTCCTCAAGAAATTCTAGCCAGACATTTTATCAAACACTTGGAGGGTGTGTGATAGGGGTAAAAGACCATGCAATTTAGAGTTGAAATCATTCAAGAAAATTTGTAGTAAAACCAACAATCAACACCTTGCAACACCCCCAAGACATTCACATAAAAGCCTCTCATAAAATACAACATTAGAACAAAGATTTAGGGCTCAAAACATACTAAAACAATTATAAATTCAAGAACTAAAATCACTGTGCAGTAAATTTCTTAATGTACAAGACCCACATGGAAAATCAAGTTTAAATCATGTAATATTTGTAAAAAAGAGTCCTAGGCATTATAGGTGGAAGGACCCAATGGTTCAACATCACATACCTTAGCTTTGGAGAAGTTCTTGGTGAAATTTGAAAATGGAGGATTGAAAGTTGACGAAAATCCTTAGTTTTGGATGAAGGTTTTGATTCTTGAATTTTGGTATGAAAATATGGCTAAGTGTTTGAGTGAGTATTGTGAATTATTTTCAGATGATATGAGGATAAAATACGGCTAGGTATAGGTAAAAACACATTTGGGAACACTTAGGCCCAAGACTTAAAAGTCTTGGTCCGAACAAAAAAACTAGACACCTTTTCATATAGAGGCGCATCGCGCTGAGCACACGAATTCCTCTCTAGATTTCACATTCTTGAAATTTTGAAATTTCTAAACATTTGCTCCTAAATCGGGTTAGACCCTTTTCTCCCTAATTTGGACCCCCTGATCAAGAATACAAAGTCAAATTTTTGAAATATCAAATGGATTTTGGGATATATAGAATTTAAAATTCTAACCATTCTGAGGCACGTTTTTGGGCACTTTTTGGGGTCATCTCAAAGAGATGTGTTGCTGGCACTAGTACCTTAGCACTCTTTGAGATTGTGGAGATATGAAGGAAAAGTTGGCTTAGGAGAAGGTCTCTGTTGATTGGCTTGATGTTGGCAAGGTAGCTTTATTAGGACCAGATCTGGTTATAGATGGTCTTAATAAGGTTAAGATGATTAGGTAAAGGTTAAGAATAACCTAAAGTTGTCAAAAATCTTATGCCGATGTGATGAGAAGAGACCTTGAATTCAAAGTGGGTGATTAGGTTTACTTGATGGTATTTCCACTGAAAGGTGTGGCATGTTTTGGTAAAAGGGAAGTTGAATCCAAGATATATTGGTCCTTATGAGTTCTTTAAAAGGGTTGTCAAGGTAGCTTACTAGTTGAAGTTGCCTAGTGAAATGAATTTGGTTCATCTGGTGTTTCATGTCTCTAGGTTGAGGAAATGTATTGGTGATCCTAAGGCCATTGTGCCTCGTAATGTCATAGGTGTTGTTGAGGATAACTTCACGTATGAGGAGGCTCCGATTCAGATCTTGGATAGGGAAGTCAAGAGATTGAGGAACAAAGAGGTGGCATCCATTAAGGTCCTTTAGAGGAACCAACAAATTGAAAGTGCTGCATGGGAGGCTGAAGTAGACATCCAAAAGCGATATCCTTATCTTTTCCACTCTACTCAAGACTGAGTTACTAATCTTAAGTCCCTTATGTGATTTGTATTTTATCCCCTAAGTCATTCATATGCATTCATGTTTATGTTAGTAAACTTATGATGATTTTACACTTATGTTAAGAATTTGAAAATAGTGTTTTACATGTTATGTTGCATTCTTGTTAGGGCTGATTTGTTGATGATTGTTCTTGTCTTGTACATCTCTTTTATATTCGGGGATAAATGTTGCCAAGGGGGAGATATTGTAACTACCCCAAAAAGTACCCAAAAACATGCCTCGGAATATCCAGAATTTTAATTTTCACAAATCTCAAAATCCATTTGTTATTTCAAAAATTCGACTTTGCATTCTTTTTCAGGAGGTCCAAGTTAGGGGGGAAAAGGTCTAACCCTGATTTTAGGGAAAAGATTTAGCAATTACGAAATTTCAAGTATGATTTCCAAAGGGGTTTTCATGTCCTCTTCGCGACACGCCCCTGTGTATTTTGGGGACTGTCTTTTTAGTTTTGTCCAAGACATCTAAGTCTTGGGCCTTAATGTTCCTGAATGTGTTTTTACCTATACTTAGCCAAATTTCATCTTTATATCATCTTAAACATTTTACAATACTCCACAAAACACTTAGTCATATTCTCACTCCCAAAGCCCTCATCCCAAACCCTCATCCAAGCTAAGGTCTCCTTCAATGTTCTTATTCAAGCTTCAAGTCTCCATCTCCAATCTTCACCAAGTTCATCTCTAAGCTAAGGTTTGTAGGTTTTAGCTATTGGGTTCTTCCACCCATAGTGCCCTAACCTCTTTTTTACTAATATTGCATGATTTAAAGTTGATTTTGGGTCTTGTATATTAAGAAATTTACTACATAGTGATTTGATTTCATGAAAGTATGGTTATCTTAGCATGTTTTGCTCTAAATCTTAGATCTAATGTTAGTTTGGATGAGGGGTTTTCATGTAAATATCTTAGGGGTATTGTAAGGCATTGATGCATGGTTTTACAATAGATTTTCTTGTATGACTTCATATCTAAATTACATGGTCTTTTACTCCCATTACACCCCCTCAAGTGTTTGATAAATTGTCTGGCTAGGGTTTCTTATATAAATGAAGGTCCAAAGCATGAGATATAATATGATTGACTATATGATGATGAAATGAGCATATGTCTATGACACACTCTGCATAAAGTGTTGTATTAAACCATACCCGATCCTAGGGGACAAGAGCTTGGGTAACCATGTGGGGGGTTTGTACTCATCAACCATGCGAGGGGTTTATACTTCAGCACAGTGTTGATAAGGTGTGATTATCATCAACCAAGTGAGGGGTTTATACCATTCAACCACCAAGGGGTTTAAACCTTGAATAGATAGCTTGGCCTCTTCTATATATGTGGTATCCTACATAAGCATGAGTTACTTAAGCATGTTTTACTCAAGAATTGATTATACATGCCATATTCTTATATTATGCTTATTGCATAATATTATGCATTTGATTATGATGCCTATCTATTATTATATTGCATCGTCCATACTTAGTACATTCAAACATACTAACGCATACTTTTTCCTACATAATATTACCACGAAAGTAGTGGAGCCGAAGTTGATCATCCTACTCTACGTGGTTAGTTCGGTGCTACTCAAGCTAGTTGGTGAGTCCTCCACTTTTGGGACCTTAGTCTACTCTCTCTCTTGTTATATATTGAGACACTCTTCTTTATGTTCCATTTGACTATGAGGGTGAGCCCAATTGCTTTGTCTTGGCCCCCGCTCTTATCTATGTAGTAGAGGTGGTTGTTGAAAATATTATGTATCTATGAAATGAGTGGATACTTGTCTCTTGATTATGATGATATGGAAGTTCTTTCCCTTAGCCCCGATTTCCCATTCTTTTATATCTTGACGCTTGATTAGTATTCTCGCGACCAAGGATGTATAATGATGCTCTAAGAGGGCTGCTTGGTGTCCCTTAGGGTTCCCCTTGCGCCATATCATTTTTAGGCCCTAGGCTTGGGTCATGACAGAGGGCCTAGATGTGACATGGCAAATGGAAACTCGAAGGGATCCCAAACAAGCCTATTAGTCATACAAAGTACAGTCTTAGTTTTGTGGAAACATATAAAAAGCTACAAACATATAGAATATAATTTCTAGGGGAAATGGGACTTTTGGACTCCTGCTTTAGGGATGATGCAGGGAATGGGATGAACATGAATCACATGGCAAATAATTTCTAAGGTCCGGGTAAGTATGACTCACGCTATAGGGACAGTTTTGGACTTAGTACTTCCATCTCAACACCATTATCAAGCGTTTAACACAAAAAAGGAGTATGCGATTAAGGGATGTCTTCATAATATAAAAGCGTAAGGAGTCAACCTCAATTAAACATAACCACCATATTATCCAACAACACTACTAATTATGAATGGGATGGGGGCCAAGATATCTCCTTGGCTTACTCTCAAATGATAGTATCCAAAAATAAATGACTCTAAACAAGGCATGAAAGTAAGTGGAATCTTGTCCCTAGATGTGCTAGACTCACCAAGCAAATCTTCAACCAGAACATCTAGCCATGTGGAGGAGTTAAATGGTAAGAGTTTTGGTTACTACATGTTTTGATCATGCATGAAAAAAGTATACATTAGTACTTGAAATATACTAAGTATGCGGGGTGCAAATTTATCAATAAACTTAAATCATAGATTATCAAGATCTATCATCACAACTAATGAATATAGACTCAATATGTCATAAGAAGTAATATCCTAAGGGGACATGCATGAAAAATTATCTACTCACATGACATCATACATAGTGGGAATGGACCATAATATATATATATGACAAAAAGAGCTACTAAGTGGAATCCCAATGTTTACTCCACATTGGACAAGGAGCGGTCTACTTTGCCAAGGTAGACCTAACACTATCCTTATTGCATGGCCTTTTTCAGAAGGTGCCACTACCTTATGTAATAGCCTTTTTTTATGGGTTTTATATCTTATCTTTACCTTATGGCACAACATTTTTAGTTGGTTAAACAAATATCCATACCATACGACATTGTCTTTTAGGTAGGTAAAAGCCCACGTAGGGAATTAATGTCATAAACTTATGGTGGCACATGGGAGCATGGAATACTACCAAGGTCCTCTTCGAACTAGCTCATTATCCCATGGGGTAACGCCCAAAGTCCCGTTAAGGCTGATTGGCACCTATTGCTGATACGGCTCGGGAGAACCAACCTATATCCATACGCTTTCTATATATATTATAAGGGATTTTTACATTCAACATGCCCTTAACAAAGTAAATAGGATTGGGACTTAGGGTACTTTTAGAATGAGGAGGAATGAGAGAAATTATGGCTCAGAGGGCTGACAAAGGGTCCCTTGAAGATCAAAATGGCCTAGTATTGACATAAAGTGCAGAGAAATGACAAAATTGCCCATTTTAAAAATCTGGCCAGACCAGACTACGAGACCCCACTTTTGGGCCATAGTCCATTCTATGGGTCATAGATAGGGGTTTCGTCTGATAGAACTTTGGAACCTTAGAGACCCTTTTCTTTGATTCACTTTCCATGACATGATCTATAACCTGTAAAAGATTTTATAGGTTGTCTGATAAATCGTAGATTGAATCCCTGAAAGTTCCCAATTTCACCAATCTGCCTTAGGTTCTACAACCAACTTACAAGTTGTGCAATGTTTAAAAAAACCCTTGTAAAAGCTTATAGTCCAAATGTTTCAAATCTTATTTTTGTGTATTCTTCATGCTACTCATAGGTGGAGCCTTACACAAAAGTGGTAAGAAACTGGCCAAGGCCATTGACTCCTACTAACATAAGGAGTCTCTTGGGTCTAGTCATTTACTATAGATGGGTTTTGCAAGACTTCTCCATAATTTTGTCTCCACTCACAAAGATAACTTAGAAGAAGGCTAAGTTTTTAAGGACGGATGATTGCTGAAGCACCCCAAAAATGCCCCAAAGAAAATGTGCTTAGGAAATGACCATAATCATAATTCTATATATCTCAAAATCCGTATATGATATCAGAAATCCGACTTTCTATTCTTTATCATGGGGCAAAATTTAGTGGGGAATGGGCATAATTCAGATTTTAGAAGATCTATAGGAAAAAATGATTTTCGCCAATTGTTCACAAACCAGTAGTGTTCGCGATAGCTCCTTGGTGTGGATCCATCGCGGAATAGTGTTAACACTTCCCTAATTTTCTATTTTAGCCTAAGGGCATTGGGACCATGGCCCCATGCCCACTTATGCATAAAAATACTTATACTTTGCCATTTTTCAGCTCCAACCTCTCCACCATTTTATCAAAAATTTGAATCCAAATTCAAGTATCTCGAGCTTAATTATGGATTTCAAGAACTCCATTCAAGCTTCAAGTCTCTTTCAAGTGTACATCAAGAAATTCCTAAATTTAGGTATGTGGGTTTCATCCATTGGGTCATTTCATCCGTGGAGCACAATCTCTCTTTCTATGAAAATTACATGTTTTCAAGTTGTATCATCTATAGGTGTCTCTAATTATTGATTTTGATTGTGAATTATTTTGGGGTTTTATGAAATATTAATTGAAAATGAATGTTTATCTATTTCAAGATTATGCTTTGAATTGGTTATGCCTATTGAGACTATGCATGTTTTGAGCTGTAAAACTATGATCTATTATGAGATTTGATGAGGGATTTCAAGGTACCTTACATGAGCGTTTTACCATATGTTGGTGGGTTGATTTACATTGAATTTTCTCATATTATTTCACTGTTGATTTCATGATTTTGATCTAGCATTACACACTCACAATCTTTTGATAAAATGTCTTGATAAGGATTCTCAAGCTATTGATGATCTATTACATGGTTTACAAGTCAAGCCATAATATAATGATTAAGGCCTTGCATGTATACATTGAATTCATAAAAAGTATCTATAGTGTTGCAAGTTGACCATACCTTACTGGGGAATTACATGCCCAATCACCTTGTTGAGGGGGTGACATACCTCGACCACCTTGTTGGGGGGGTGACATGCATACCTATATGACCATGTTTAGGGTTGATACCTCGACTACCTTGTTGGGGAGTGATATTCCCATACCACCATATTGAGGAATGGATACCTCGACCAACTTGTTGGGGGGTGATATACCTATACCACCATGTTCATGGGTGGATACCTCGACCACCTTGTTAGGGGGTGAGATGCCCATACCACTATGTTGAGGGGTGGATACCTCGACCACCTTCCAAGGGGGTGATATGCCTTGGATTCTAAGTAATAGTTTTGTTGGTATATGTTGGTTATGGTCTCTTCCCACATATGTAATCTATATTTGGCAAGTTATATGAGTCACAAGTATATTTTACTTCAAGCATTGATATACATGCCATATTGATGTTATACTTATCCATTGCTCATGATTATGAATTTAGACTATATTGGCTTATGTCTTATTGCATTGCATCCGACATACTTCGTACATTCAAATATAATAATGCATACTCTATGCCTACATGATGTTAGCATACAAGAACCAAAGCACCTCTCGATTATCCTCCATGTGGCTAGTTTTGGCATTTCAAAAGATAATCTTTGGTGAGTACTCATATTTGGGGACACTAGCTGTGCTACTCTTACTATTTTATATCTACTTATGTTGAACACTTGATACTATGAGGGTGTACCTAGAAAGTGTCTTGGTCCCCGCTCCAATCTATGTTAGAGCTGTTGTTAGAATAATTGATATACTTATGCTATGAGCTTGACACTGGAGTATTTTATGTTTATTAAAGACTTTCTTTAGTCCCATTACCCTTATTTATGTCTCTTGTTGTTATTATGCTTCTGCGACCAAGGATGTGTGATTGATATGCTAAGAGGCTTGTTTAAGATCCTTTCGGGCTCCCATTTTATTTGCCGTGTCACATCTAGGCCCTAGGCTCGAGTAATGACAAACTTGGTATCAAAGCTCTAGGTTGTTAATGGTCTTTGGGATCCAGCACATCGCGTCGATTAGAGTCTTATTCATGGTTATGAAGCGCGCCACAACTATGAATGGGAGGCTATGAGGTATTTTAGGAAATATTTCACTTTTTCATGGTCTATATAATGCTATAGATGTAAGTGTAAGGCTTTTCCCCTAACGAATGTTCTTTGCTCTTCTAGATCATGCCAGTTCAAAGA
>JAOTQJ010003288.1:0-18211 GCA_025642045.1 Solanum sejunctum | reverse complement strand
TAATGCTATAGATGTAAGTGTAAGGCTTTTCCCCTAACGAATGTTCTTTGCTCTTCTAGATCATGCCAGTTCAAAGAAGGAGGCTAAGGAGATCCCATACACTCGAGGAGCAACCGACTCCTCCCACTCCTCAAGCTCCTCAAGATAGAGGCGTGGCCCAAGAGGCCTTGACCCAAACAAGGGCCTGGATGTGACACAGCGCACATGGACCCCAAAAGAACCCTAAGCAAGACTCTTAACATATAATTACACATCCTTAGTCGCGGAAGCAATTAAACAACAATTAAAGAGTAGAAGTAAGGGCATAGGGATAAAAGGGGAAACCTTTATTTCATAAAACATCAAGAGAGTCAAGATTATAACATCATTACATACTTGTCAAACAAAATATCTAAGCATAGAAATTAGCAACAACTAGGCCCACCCTCATAGTAACGACAATAGATAGTCCAATTAAACAAGATATAATCTAAACATAAGCATGAGAGAAGATAGAAATTTTCCCCAAATATAGGGACTCACCAAAACCAAACTTGAACAAATTCGTATAGCCACGTGGATGAGAATCAATAGGGGCTCTAGTCCCTATATGGTGATATCATATAGGCATAGAGTATGCATTAGTACATTTGGATGTACTAAATATGTAGGATGCAATGCAACAAGAGATAGATAATATAATCAAAATAGTTATAGCAAGAGATGATATATATTAGCAACATGGCATGTATGAACAATGTTTGAAGTAAAACAAGCTTGAAAGATAAACATAATTACATAGATTGTTTCAAATAATAATGTGACATACTTAGATCATCCAAATACCTTGTACTAGAGGGTGAGGGATATAGCATAGGTCATAACCCCTTCAAGTAGGTAATCAATAGTACATGAGATAATGAATAGCACATGAGGGTAGAGGGTAGCATAGGTCATAACCCCTACATGTGAGCATGAGATAATACATAACATTACATTGCATATGAGGGTGAGGAGTACCACAATGTTCATAAACTCTTCATATGAATACAACGTATAACCTCAAATTATACACGAGGGTAAGGAGTACAACATAGTTCATAACCCCTACATGTAGAAATTATCCTTGTACTAAAGGGTAAAGCACAAAACATAATTCATAATACCTTCTAGTAAACTTCACAATTCACAAGAGCATGAGCCTTAGCATAAGGACCCAATAACTCATCAACAATTCCCAAGAACATAACAATATGAGAGCCCAACAATACACTTGCAATACCATAGGTTCTTTACACGATTTAAATACATATATATACATTTTTTTATCACCATAAGCCACCTGACTCATAAGCCATGCAATAGACCATCAATAACTCAAGAACCCTAAACCATACATTCTATCAAACACTTGGCCGGTGTGTGAAGCTAGTGTAAAACCATGTAATTCAAGAGTATAGTCATGCTAGAAAATTCGATGTAAAACCCTAAATAGATACTTGGTAATATCCTCAAACAATATACATCAAAACCCTTCATCAAATCTCACAATAGACCTTAGATTCATAGTTCAAAACACACTAAAACAAACCATAATTTCATGAAACCCCAACATAGTGAGCAGTGAAATTTATAATAAGTAAGACTCATGAGTAAATCTACTTTAAATCATGCAATTTTAGGTAAAAAAAAGATGCTTGGGTATCGTGGGTAAACGGAACCCATGAAAAAAACTCAGATATCTTAGATTTGGAGAATAGCTTGATGAAGATTAGAGAGGGAGACTTGAAGCTTAAATGATAACCTTAGAATCCGGATGAGTTTTGGGACTTGAATTTAGGGGATGAAATATTGTCTAAGTGTTTGAGGGAGTATTTAGGAATATCTTGAATGATATGAGGGTGAAGTAAGACTAAGTATAGGTAGTCATACATGGGAAAGCCTAGGGCCAAGGCCCAAAGGCCTTGGACTGACTCAACAAAACTGGCAAGAAATAACATTGTGGGGCATCGCAGCAATGACGCGCACCACCACAGAATTCATTCTTTGGAAAAATAAAATTGCGATTCATTTGCTCTAAAATTGTCATTAGACCCATTTCCTACTCAATTTGACCCTCTGAATAAGAATATAAAGTCAAATTTTTGAAATAACACACGAATTTTGAGATATATAGAAATTACAATTTTGGGTACTTCTAAGGCACATTTTTGGCACATTTCAATATCTCCCCCGTTGGAAACATTCATCCACAAATGTCAATGAAACATATATGAGAAGAGTAATGTTGAATAAATCAGCCCCATCAGGAATGCAATAATACATTTAAAGAACCATTTTCAAGACCTTAGCGTAAGTGTTGAAAATCATCATGCACTTGTCAACACAAACATGAATGCGTGCAAATGGCATAGAGGCTGAAGCACAAGCCTTGGAATAATAAAATGACATGATGTGATATCATAATCTTCAATAAAATGAAAGAGATACAGATATTGTTCCTCCGTGCCTGATCAGGCTTCGTGAGAGTCACTTTCCACTTCACGATTCTTCCAAAGGGCTTTGACGAACACCACAACCTTATTAATCAACTTTTCCACCCTTCCATCCAATACCTACACTAGGACCTTCTCCTATGCCAACTTATCTTCCTCAACACCCACAACCTTAGAGACCACTATAACACTTGAATCACCAACATATCCCCTCAACCTAGAAATATAAAGAATCGGACAAACCATATCCATATCCTTAGGCAATTCTCATTCGCATGCAACCTCATCAATCCTACTCAAAACTCTATAAGGACCTACAAACCATAAACTCAATTGCCTTTCATTCCATCAAGACCACACCCTTCATGGGTGGACTTATAAGAGAACCAAATAATCAACATGAACACCTATAGCCTACCTTAGTGTCTAAAAGATACCATCTCCCCCTTGGGAGAAAACCTCTACCTTACCACCACCCGCCAAAACCTCTAACACTATAAAGATGGGGATTAAGGAATTACATAACTGGACCACTTCAACCAAAGAAGATTTGGAGCCATCAAAGCCACTACCACCACCCTTCTCACTTTATCCACTTTGAAATTCACAATGTCACCTTCAAATGATTCACAGTACAAGCTCTTCCTCACTTTTGGAAACAACCCGACACAACATTACAAAGAACCACCACAACATAACAAGGTAGGGATTAAAGACACTATTTATGAGACTAAAGTCACAACCAGTGCATAAGTCAAACCAAAAGAAACCACCCAAAATTCAAAATATTGAAAAGGACATCAAGGACTCATTGACAACCAAAAATGACTCAATAGAAATAACTTAGGTTCAACACTCCCAACTTTTACAAGATGATAAAGGCAACCCCTAGAGACTAAGTGTACCTCAAAATAAGAAATGGACTTACCCCTTCACTACCACTCAAAGACAGGTTCAATAGGGAATTGGAATTTGACCCTACATGTTCTACAACTAATGGAGACACAATATGCATATAACCAATCTATCCCAAGAATGACATCAAGATCCACCACATCTAATCCAACAAAATCATGAACCAAGACCTAAATACAATATGACCACAGAACAGTTTCCATAACCCTTTCTAGCAATAATAGACTCACTAATGGGATAGACACCAAAAAAAGTCCACAAAACAATTTGGAACATACATGAAGCCCACCAGCAACAAAACTAATAATAAATGTTAGAGAGACACCCGAAACTTCCAATGCATACATATCAATGTCAAAGGAAACTTCAATATACCAGTAGCAATATCGAGCACCTCATCCACCCTTTACCTCCTTTGGAGAGCATAGAAATGATTACATCTTGGAGAACCTCCTTGATTAATATACCCACCTTGGGACTCTTGATTCACATGATCACTTTGACCTTAAGGTCAAGCCTCTTTGCCATTATTCCGGACTAAGGGCAATCAATAAGCTTGTAGCTTACTCTCCCATACCCATAACACATACTTGAATTCTTTAAGCATTTTCGATGATGATACTTTTCACATTTTGGATATTTTGGAAAACTCATTCCACCATTGCCAACTTGGAACCTTGGTTTATCTATTCCTTCCATAGTAAGCCTCTTGTTTGGAGTACTAGAAGACCCTTGGCATCGAAACTCGATACCTTATTGGAATTGTTCATTCTCAAACTGAGCCATCTTGGACTCTCCAATCTACTTCCTAAGCTTCTCACACTCAAGTTGTTCGACATAAGTCATAACTCAAGACAGATCCATATCATTAATCAATTTAGTGTCCCGACATTCTTCACTCACCAAATTGGAGACATCCACATGAACTTGTTCAGTCTAGCCCTTGGGTTCGCTACCAAGTAAGGAGCATATTTTAAGAGTTGGTTAAAGTTAAGGGCATACTCCCTCACACTCATTGATCCTTGCTTCAAATTTATAAACTCCACCATCGTGGACTCCCTAAGCTCCAAAGGGAAGATCCAATTAAGAAAGGATGCCTTAAACTCCTCCCATAAAACCATATTATTGTCTTCCTTCCCCTCTTTTAATTGAGTAAACCATATCTGTGCCACCCCTTGAGTTGGTAAGCTACGAACTCCACCTTATAAATCTCATCAATAAACTCTTGTGGGTCCTCATCCACCTTTAACCCATAGAACTATGGTGGTTTTAGACTCATGCAGTCTCTCACTCTAGATCCTAGGGTAGAAGCATAAGGAGATTGGGCCCCTTGATTAACCTGATGGGACATAGCTTGAACTAGCAAGGTAAGAGCATCCCGGAGCTCACCATGAGTTGCTTATCTCTCGAGAGTATAGGCTCTTCTTCTTCTTATGTTAGGCAAGATCAACCAGCATAGCAAAGAACAATTGTTAGGGGGAAAAACTCACTTCAACTTTATAGCACTACTTAGAACATGAAGAAGGGAAACATCTCCCAAAATTTCTTATAGCCTCCTACTCATAGTTATGGTGTACAACGCAACAATTTAATAAGACTCTAATCGACACAGTGTGTTGGACTCCAAGGATCTAACAACCTAGTGCTTTGATACCAATTTTGTCATCCCAATCTAGGGCCTAGATGTGACACGGCGCATGGGGACCCAAAGGAACCCCAAGAAAGCCTCTTAACATATTATTACATATCCTTTGTCGTGGAAGCAATTAAAAAATAATAAAAGAGTAGAAATAAGGGCATAGGGATAAAAAGGGAAACCTTCATTTCATAAAACATCAAGAGAGTCAAGAGAATCAACCTTATAACATCGTTACATACTTGTCCAACAATACCTCTAAACATAGAACTTACCAGGGGCCAAGACAAGAAACCAAGTTTACCCTCATAGTAACATCAATAGGTAGTCTAAATATACAAGATATAATCTAAACATAAGCATCAGACAAGATAGATATTTTTCCAGGACATGAGGACTCACCAAAAGCTAACTTAAACAACTCAGTCTAGCTATGTGGAGGAGAATCAATAGGGGATCCAGTCCCTATATTGTGATATCATGTAGGCATAGAGAATGCATTAGTACATTTAAATGTACTAAATATGTAGGATCCAATGCAACAAGAGGTAGGCAATATAATCAAAATATATAGTCATAGCAAGAGATAATATATATTAGCAACATGGCATGCAAGAAAAATGCTTGAAGTAAAACATACTTGAAAGATAAACATACTTTAATAGCTTGTTTAAAACAATAAGATGACATTCTTAGATCATCCAAATACCTTGTACTAGAGGGTGAGAGATATAACAAAGGTCATAACCCCTTCTAGTAGGTAATGGGTAGTACATGAGATAATGAATAGCACATAAGGGTAGAGGGTAGCATAGGTCATAACCCCTACATGAGAGCATGAGATAATACATAACATTACATCACATATGATGTTGAGTCATAACACATAGTTCATAACCCCTTCAGATGAGTACATTGCATAACCTCAAATCGTACACAAGGGTAAGAAGTACAACATAGTTCATAACCCCTACATATAGAAATTAGCCTTCTTCTAGAGGGTAAAGCATATAATATAGTTCATAACCCCTTCAAGTAGGCTTCATAATTCACAATAGTATAAACCTTAGTATAAGGACTCAATAACTGATCAATAATTCCCAAGAACATAACAAAATAGAGCCCAACAATTCACTTGCAATACCATAGGTGTTTTACATGATTTAAACACACATATATACATTTCATTTATCAACATAAGACACTTGACTCATAAGTCATTCAATAGACCATCAACAACTCAAAAATCCTAAATCGAATATTTTATCAAACACTTGGCGAATGAGTAAAGCTAGTGCAAAATCATGTAATTCAAGAATGTAATCATGATAGAAAATTCAGTCTAAAGCCATAAATAGATACTTGGTAACACACTCAACTAATATACATCAAAACCCTTCATCAAATCTCATAATAGACCTTAGATTCATAGCTCAAAACATACTAAAATAGCCATAATTTTATGAAACCCAACATAGTGTGCAGTGAAATTCATAATAAGCAAACTCATGAGTAAATCTACTTTAAATCATGCAACTTTAGGTAAAAAGAAGCTTGTGTATCATGGGTAAAAGGAACCCATGACAGAAAGTCACATACCTTAGCTTTGGAGAATAGCTTGATGAAGGTAACCTTAGAATTTGGATGAGTTTTGGGACTTGAATATTGGAAGAAATATTGTCTAAGTGCTTGAGAGAGTATTTGGGAATCTTTTGAATGATATGAGGGTGTAGTAAGGCTAAGTATAAGTATTTTCATGTATGGGAAAACTTAGGCCTAAGACATAAAGGCCTTATACTGAGTCAACAAAACTGGCAAGAAATAATACTATGGCACGTCACACCAATTACATGCACCACTCACTGGAATTCTATTTTTGGAAAAATGAAATTGCAATTCCGTTGCTTTAAAATGATGGTTAGACCTGTTTTCTAGTCAATTTGACCCTCTGAACAAGTATATAAAGTTAGATTTTAAAATAACACATGAATTTTGAGATATATGGAAATTACAATTCTGGGTACTTCCGAGGCACAATCTTGGGCACTTTTGGGGTCATTTCACAAGATGAGTTTTGGAATGCTATTATAATATTGTCTTGTGATATGACCAACTAAATTCACCAAGGGGTCCAAGCCTCTCATGATGCTACTCCGGCTTCTTGGGTGAGGGATTTCACTAGAATGAACCCATCAGAGTTCCATGGACCCAAGGCTGATAAGGATCCCCAAGAATTCATTGATGAGGTTTACAATGTTCTATCTATCATGCATGTCAACCAACTCAAAGGGGTGACTCAAATTGGTTTACACAACGGAAGTTGGAGAGGAGAAATGATGATTCTATTCCTTTGGAGGAGTTCAAAGTTACTTTCCTCAACTAATTCTTTCCTATCGAGCTAAGGGAGGCTAATATGATGTATTTCATGAACCTTAAGCAAGGTTCCATAAGTGTGAGGGCGTATCCCATCAAGTTCAACCAATTCTCCAAGTATGCCCTACAATTGGTTGTCGAGCCAAGGTTAAGGATGAACAAATTTGTGTCAAGTATGTCTGACTTGGTTAATGAGAAGTGTAGTACCTACACGCTAATAGGTGATATGGATTTATCCTACCTCATGACATATGCTAAACAACTAGAAGGATAAAATCTTAGGAAGAGAAAAAGTGGTGAGTCTAAGAGGGCTCATGTTAAAGGTGGATTCCAAGGTTTCAAGGGTGACCAGTTTTCTCAAGGCCACAAGTTCTAAGGCCAAGGGACTTTCAATGCTACTAATAAGAGATTTGCTAATGATAATATGAGATTACAATAAGGTGGTAGTAGTGGGATACCTAACCCTATGTGTCAAAGATGTGATAGGAGCCATAATGGCTCATGTATGAGAAACTCAAATGCTTGTTTTGGTTGTTGTGAAGTGGATCATAAGGTGATTTATAGTCCTCATGCTCAAAACAAAGGTATAGATGGTCATCCATAAGTCCAAGGTGCAAATACAAGTCCAAATGGAAGAGGAGGCCAACAAGAGGTGCTCCAATGCAAAATAGATTCTATGCTCCAAGGGAGACAAGAGGTAGATGAGGTGCTCGATATTATCACTGGTATGTTAAAAGTTTTTGATTTCTATGTGTATACTTCGATAGACCCATGTGCCACTCTTTCTTTTATTACTCTATTTGTTGTAAAAACACTTCATGTTAATCCTAAATTGTTGTGTGAACCTTATGAAGTGTTTACCCCCTTTGGTGAGTCCAATGTTGCTAAAAGAGTCTATATAAATTATCCCGTATTCATATTGCATAAAATCTTACCTTATAATTTTGTTGAGTTAGATATGGTGGATTTTGATATTATTCTTGTGATGGATTGGTTTCATGCATATTATACTTATATTGATTGTAGAATCTATAGGGTTAAACTCTAATTCTCTAATGAACCCATCCTTGAGTGGAAAAGTTGTGATATGGTGGTCAAGGTAGATTCATTTCTTGCATTAAAGCCTAAAAGTTGATTTCTAAGGGTTGTCTCTATCATCTTACGAGGGCTACGGATGTTGAGTCCAAAGTCCTTACTAGTGAGTTGGTTTTGATGGTTAATGAGTTTCTTGATGTCTTTTATGATGAACTTTCCGGTGTTCTACTCGAAAGGGAAATAGATTTTGGTATAGACCTCCTTCTCGGTACTCAACCCATTTTTGTTCCCCTTTACTGTATGGTCCCGGCGAAGTTGAAAGAGTTGAAGGACCAATTGAGGGATTTTTTGGAGAAAGGTTTTATAAGGCCTGGTAAATCATCTTTGGGTGCACCGGTGTTATTTATGAAGAAAAAGGATGGTTCTCTTAGAATGTGCATTGATTACCGATAACATAATAGAGTCACAATAAAGAACAATTACCCTCTACCAAGGATTGATGAGCTTTTTTATTAAGTTCAAGGGGCTAGTCACTTTTGTAAGATTGATCTTTGGTCCAGGTATCACCAAGTGAAAGTGAGGGAGTGTGACATGCCCAAAATGGCTTTCCAGACTAAGTGTGGGCACTATGAGCTTGTTGTTTTATCCTTTACGTTGAGTAATGCACTGGCAATATTTATGGATCTGATGAATAAGGTATTTAAACCCTACCTTGACTTGTTTGTGGTGGTTTTTATTGATCATATCTTGATTTATTCCCATAGTAAGGAGGAGCATGTGAATCAGTTGAGGGTAGTATTGTGAATCTTGAGGGAGGACAGGTTGTATGCTAAATATGAAAAATGTGAGTTTTGGTTGAAAGAGGGTGCTTTTATAGGGCATGTGGTGTCGTGTAATGGCATTAAGGTGGATCGTAAGAAGACAGAGGTGATTAGAAATTCTCCTAGACCTTTGACTCCATCAGAGATTAGAAGAATATTGGGTTTGGTGGGTTATTACTAGAGGTTTGTAAATGGTTTCTCTTCTATTGCTTCTCCCATGACTAAGTTGACCTAAAATGAAGGTGAAATTTGTATGGTCCGATAAGTGTGAAAAAAGTTTCCAAACTTTGAAAATGAGCTTGTCTCTGTTCGTATCTTGTCACTACCGGAAGGGTTGGAAGGGTTTCTTGTATATTGTGATGCCTTAAGAATTGGTTTGGGGTGTGTTTTGATGCAAAGTGGTAAGGTGATATCATATACCTCTAGACAACTTAAGGTGCATGAGAAGAATTATCCCACCCATGATCATGAATTGGCATCCATGGTATTTGCTTTGGAAATTTAGCGTAACTACTTGTATGGTGTTCATGTTGATGTTTTTGCCGACCACAAGATATTTCAATATGTATTTACCCCAAAAGATCTTAACTTAAGACAAAGAAGATAGTTAGATCTCCTTAAGATTATGATATAAGTGTACATTTCACCTTGGCAAAGCTAATGTTGTGGCTGATGCTCTAAGTAGGGTGTCTATAGGTAGTCTAGCTGATGTTGATGATAGCGGCAAAGAGGTGGCTAGAGAGGTTCATCAATTTATGAGATTAGGGGTTAGGTTAGACAAAGTTGATAATGGTGGTATAGTGGTGGTTGATGGTTCTAAATCTTCCTTGATTGAGAAGGTAAAAGCAAAACAAGAACTAGGCCCTGCCTTGGAAGAGTTGAAGGCCTTGGTAAGAGAGGCTAAAGTGGAGGTTTTCTCCCAAGGGAGAGATAGTGCACATAGGCATCAAGGTAGATTGTGTGTACCAAATGTGGATAAATTTGAGAGAATTGATCTTGAAGAAGGCCCATAATTCATCCTATTCTATGCACCCAGATGCCACAAAGATGTATAGAGACTTGAGGTAGGTGTATTAGTGGGGTGGTATGAAGAGAGATATTACTAAGTTCATATTCGGGTGTCACAATTACTAACAAGCGAAAGCCAAACATCAAAGGTTGGGTGCCTTAGCCCAAGATAAAGAGATCCTAACTTGGAAGTGGGAAGAGATTAACATTGATTTTTTGGTTAGGTTGCCTAAGACTAGGAGACATTTTGACTCTATTTGGGTTGTTGTGAATAGGATGATAAAGTTGACTCACTTTTTACTAGTCAAAACCACTTATGGTGCCGAAGATTAAGCTAAGTTGTATATACATGAGATTGTTAGATAGCATGGGGTCCCTTTGTCTATCATTTCGGATCATGGTGCTCAATTCACTTCTCACTTTCGGAGGTCCTTCCAAAGATATCTTGGTACCAAGGATAAACTTAGCATGACCTTTCATCCCCAAACATATGGTCAAGCCGAGAAGACTATCCAAACTCTTGAGGCTATGCTTAGAGCTTGTGTTTTGGAGTTTAAGGGTAGTTGGCATGAACATCTTCCACTGATTGAATTTGCTTACAATAATAGCTTCCATCAAGCATTGGCATAGCTTTTGAAGCTCTTTATGGTAGGTGTTGTAGATCCCTGATTAGGTGGTTTAAAGTGGGGAAATGACTTTGCTAGGTCAGAATTTGGTCATGCAAGCCTTGGATAAGGTGAGTTTGATTAGGGAGAGACTGAAAAATTCATAAAGTATACAAAAGTCCTACTCCAATTTGAGGAGAAGAGATATTAAGTTTAATGTTGGTGATTGGATTTGCTTAGAAACCTCACCTATGAAGGGGATGGTTCGATTTGGAAAGAAGGGGAAATTGAGCCCAAGGTTTGTAGGTCCTTATAAATTTTTTAGGAGAGAGGGTAAGGTTGCTTATGAATTGGATTTTCCTATTGAAATGAACATGGTTCATCCAGTCTTCCATGTGTCCATGTTGAGAAAGTTTGTGGGTGACCCAAGTGCTATAGTGCCCTTGGATATTGTAGGTGTGGTAGAAGATAATTTGACTTAAGAGGAGGTCTTGATGGATATTTTGGATAGACAAGTGAAGAGGTTGAGAAACAAAGATATAGCTTCCGTCAAGGTCCTTTGGATGAACCAACAAGTTAAAAGTGTCAGATAAGAAGTCGAGGTAGACATGAGAAAGCGATACCCATATCTCTTCCACTCTACTCAAGCTGAAGGGAATAATTTCAGTCCCTTATATGATTTCAAGTCTTAAGTTTCATACCTTATGTCATTTTGCATTCATTTATGTTATGTTGACAAGTTTATGGTGATTTTTGACATTCATGTTTAGATTTTGAAAATGATGTTTAAATATGTTGTATTCATATCGGGCTAAAATCTTCATGATTACTTCTCTTATGCACGTTTGTTTGACATTCAAGGACAAATGTTCCCAAGGGGGAAGATATTGGCGCCCCAAAAAATATGCTTCGAAAATGCCCATATTCGTACTTTTCATGTCTCAAAATCCATGCATGATATCAAAATTCTGACTGCATATTCTTGATCAAGAGGCAAAATTTAGTGGAAAATGTATATAACCCAGATTAAGACCCATAGAAAATTGATTTTCATTAATTTTTCAAAAACCAAAAGGGATTTGCAATGGCTCCACTAGCACTACCTTAATTTTCTATTTTGGCCTAAGGGTATTGGGGTCACGGAACCATGCCCACTTATGCATGAAAACACCTATCCTTAGCTATTTCTCAACTCCATATCACTAAAAAAAACCTTTTATAAAACCTCTCAACTATTTTATCAAAAATTCCCATCCAAATTCAAGTGTCTCAAGCTTAATTCTGGATCTCAATAACTCCATTTAAGCTTCAAGTCTATATCAAGGAATCCCCAAATTTTGGTATGTCTGTTTCATCCATTGAGTCCTTTCACCTATGGAGCCCAATCTCCCTTTCTATGAAATTTACATGTTTTCAAGGTGTATCATTAATGGGTATCTCTTATTATGGATTTTAATTATAAATTATGATGATATTTTATGGAATGTTAATTTGAATATGATTGTTTATCTATTACAAGCTTATACAATGAATTGGTTTTTTTGATTAATACTATGCATGTTTTGAGCTATGAAACTATGATCTATTATAAGATTTGATGATGGATTTCAAGGTACCTTCCATGAGGGGTTTACTATATGTTGGTGGTTGATTTATATTGAATTTTCTCATATTATTTCACTCTTGAATTGCATGATTTTGAACTAGCATTACACCCACCAAGTGTTTGATAAAATGTCTTGAAAAGGATTCTTAAGCTATTGATGATCTTTTACATGGTTTGTAAGTCAAGTGACTTCATGATGATTAAGGACTTGCATGTATGCATTGAATTCATGAAAAGTATCTATACTGTTACAAGTTGACCACATCTTGTTGGGGGGTGACATGCCCAATCACCTTATTGAGGGGGTGACATGGCTCGGCCACCTTTTTAGGTGGTGACATACCCATACCACCATTTTGAGGGGTGGATACCTCAACCACCCTATTGGGGGTGACATGCTCGTACCACTATGTTGAGCGGTGAATACCTTAACCATCTTGTTGGGGGTTGACATGTCCATACCATTATGTTGAGAGGAAGATACCTCAATCACTTTGTTGTGGGTGACATGCCCATACCACAATATTGAGAGGTGTACACCTCAATAACTTTCTAAGGGTGTGACATATCTTGGATTCCAAGTAATAGTTTTCTTGGTCTATGTCAGTTATGGTCTCTTCCCATACATGTAATCCATATTTCACAAGTTATATGAGTCACAAGCATGTTTTACTTCAAGCATTGATATGCATGCCATATTGATGTTATACTTACCCATTGCTCATGATTATGAATTTTGACTATATTTGCTTATGTCTTATTGTATTGCATCTGACATACATCGTACGTTCAAATATAATAATGCATACTTTATGCCTACATGATGCTAGCATGCACGAACTAGAGCACCTCTTAGTCATCCTCCATGTGGCTAGTTTTGGCATTTCAGAAGATAAGATTTGGTGAGTCCTCAAGTCTGAGGACACTAGCTATGTTACTCTTACTATTTGATATCTTTTTATGTTAAACACTTGATACTATGAGGGTGAGCCTAGAAAGTGTCTTGGCCCCCGCTCCAATCCATGTTAGAGATGTTGTTGGAACAATTGATGTACTTATGCTATGAGCTTGGCTTTTGAGTATTTTATGATGATCAAAGACTTCCCTTAGTCCCATTTCCCTTATTTATATCTCTTGTTATTGTTATTATGCTTCTGTGACCAAGGATGTGTGATGGATATGCTAAGAGGCTTTTTTTAGATCCTTTCATATTCCTATTCATCGTGTCACGTCTAGGCCCTAGGCTCGGGTTGTGACAACTGCAAGAGGATTTTCCACACTCTAAAGGGTCAGTTGACTTCAGCACCTATATTGACCTTGAATAAAAGGAATGATTGGTTTGTTGTATATTATGATGCATCAAGGATCATGTTGGGTTATGTACTAATGTGAAATTGTATAGTGATATCCTATGCTTTAATGCAGTTGAAAGTACATGAGAGGAATTACCCAACTCATGATCTTGAGCTTGCAACGATGGTGTTAGCAGAAATATTTGGCGACATTACTTGTATGGACTTCATGTAGATGTTTTTACCAACCACAAGAGTCTCCAACACATGTTTACCTAAAAGGATCTCAAATTGAGGCAACGAAGGTGGTCAGAGCTACTCAAGGATTGCTATATTAGTGTGAAGTATCACCTTAAAAAGCTAATATGGTAGCTGACTCCCTTAGTAGGATTTCCAAGGGTAGTGTGCCCCATGTAGAAGATGATGGAAAAAGTGAGTGGGCCAAATATATTCATAAGTTGTCAAGAATGAGAGTAAGATTGAGTAAGTCTATTAATAGAGGTGCAATGGTGCTTCATGCATTTGCATCATCCTTGATTGATAAGGTTAAGGCCAAGTAAGATATTGATCCTACCTTGGTTGAGTTGAAAGCGTTGGTAAAAGACAGAAAAGTAGAAATCTTCTCACGGGGGGGAGATAGTGCACTCCGATATCAAAGGAGGTAGTGTGTACCTAATAATAGGGAGTTGTAGAAGTTGATCATGCAAGAAGCCCATAACTCTTTATATTCCATTCATTCTAGAACTACCAATTTATATAGAGAATTGAAAAGGATTTATTAGTGAAACGAGATGAAGAAGGACATTGCTTAATTTTTGTCCGAATGTCCAAATTGCCAGTAGGTCAAAGTTGAACACCAAAAGCCGATGGCCTAGCCAAAGACATCGACATTCCTACTTAGAAGTGGGAAGAGGTCAACATGGACTTTGTAGTTAGGCTGCCGAAGACCAAAAAGCACTTTGACTCCATATGGATGATAGTTGACTACATTGCAAAGTCAGCTCATTTCCTGCTAGTCAAGACTACATTCAGTGTTGAGGACTATGCCCACTTGTATATCCAAGAGTTAGTGAGTTTGTATGGGATTCCATTGTCCATTATATCAGGTCATGGGATTTAATTCACTTTTCACTATTGGAAATCCTTCTAAAGAAGGCTTGGCACTAGGGTGAATTTGAGAATGACATTTCATCCTCAAACTGACGGGCATGCTAAGAGAACTATTCAAATGTTGGAGGATATGTTGAGAACTTATGTGTTGGAATTTAAGAGAAGTTGGGATAAACATTTCCCCCTTATCGAGTTTGCCTACTACAACAACTTTCATGTAAGTATTGGATGGCACCATTTGAAGTATTGTATAGTAAATGATGTAGATCGTCCATTAGGTAGTTTGAAGTCAGTGAAGTGGCATTAATAGGACCAAATTTAGTGATTAATGCTATGAAAAAAATTAAAACATAAGGGATAAATTGCAAATAGTCCAAAGACGACAAAAATCCCTCTCAGATGTGAGATGAAAGGAACTTAAGTTCCAAATTGGTGATTGGGTCTATTTGAAGGTATCTACAATGAAAGGTGTTCTCCAGTTTGGTATGAAAGAAAAATTGAGTCCTAAATATGTGGGACCCTATAAGGAAGGGAAAGAGTAGAGAAATGGCATATGAGTTAGATCTACTTAACGAGTTGTGCTAGATTCATCCGGTCTTCCATGTGTCGATGTTGAGGAAATTCATGGGTGACCCAAATTCCATAGTTCTTTTGCATGATGTGAGGATTTGACTTATGAAGAGGTACTAGTTGAAATCCTAGACCGACAAGCGCAGAAGTTAAAGAACACGAAAATTGCATCCATAAAGGTACTTTGGAGAAACCAACAAGTTGAGGGTGCTACATAGAAGCGAAAGTGGATATGATGAACAACTAGGGACGAATATTCCCAAGAGGTATATATTGTAATGACCCCCAGTTTAGGAGCCCTGAGTCCAAAAACATTGGTCTTAAAAGTGAATTAAAGTCTTGTTTGTCTATTAAATATAGAACTTTAGGAAGCAGAAAAGTTTCTAATGGACCAGGTGATGACCCATAGATAGTTCCTTGAGTGGCATGCCAGACATGAAGGAAATTTGGAGTTTTTCCGAAGGTAGTATAGGAGTTATCAGTCAGCCCATGGAATGTGTTATGACCTATATAGAACCTTCGCGGATAGGCCAAGAAAGTGAGTAAAAATGTTTAAGTGTGAAAGGACTCTACGAGTCCTACCACAACCCATAAGAAGCTTTATGGATCATACTATTAATCATAGTTTTTATTCAGCAAAAGTTAATTTTCAGGATTTTCAGGTGTGTCATCGAACGAGGAGACTTATGAACCATAAGTCAACCTATGGCCCAACGTCACAGTTTCGTAAGTCACTTCTGATAGTTTTTAATAAAGGATAATTTGGTCATTTTTTGCAATTTTGTTCTTATACTAGGTAATTTTAGGGAAGGGAAAGGGACCTATATTAATCTTCAAACCCTAGGAACACCTCTTATTCTCTCATTCCCTTAATTTCAAATTTTCCTAAGGCAAGAGCTCTCCAGAACAAGGCTAGTGTTTTAAAACTTTCTTCCCCAAAGGCTTTAATTCTATTTCTCTTTAGTTTTCCAGGTATGTGAGTTGATTTAGAGATTCCCTTTCACCCATAAAGTTCCCTATTATGCATTTTACCTCTTAGTTTCCAGAATTTAAAGTGCATGCTTATGATGATTTCATAATCCTTACGTTTTTATATGATACTCATGAAGTTCAATGACTATTTTACTAAGTAAATATATGTAGGTTTGAAATATGATAATGATCCCATGATGAGTTTTGATATGACTAAGGTTGAACAATTTCGATGTTCCTTTTTAAAGAAATTTCCTAAGATTTATGTGATTTATGATTGTTCTATGTATTAACTAAGCCCGCCTTATTTCTAGTGAAAGTTTTCTATGAATTATGACTATGATTAGGGCATTTATGAAGAACTTCAAAGTTAAGTTTACCCAAGATATATGTATGATAATTATTGCCCTAAAAGATGTTTAAGAAAGATTCTTAAGTGTAAGCTACACCTATGATATCTACTTATGATTCTAATAGCATGTTTTAAAGATTTATGTGGGATGACTTTGCACTGAAAGGACTAGAGAATGGGACTCATTCCGTTGAGGCATGATATCTTGAAGCTAAATCTCGATGTCCCTAACTATATGCCACCATAGGAGCCTTTTATCCAAGGCTAGTGGATCTATGTAGGCCCAAATATTATGAAAGATGAAATTGCAAAGTTTCTAAGTTTTGGACATCCACCTTGGCAAGTACATTCTCCTTTTCCCAATGGATGGAGTGCATTGGACTTTTTCCAATGAAAGGAGTTCATTGGATTCCGTGTAATAGCTCATATGGTCTTACTATTAGTTATAGTTCATTCCCACAAGTTTATATGATCTTATGACATGTCTTCACTTTATGTGTTTTCTTATGCATTCTCTCATATTGACCTAAGCCTTATTCTTTGTGCATGTGTAAGCTTATCTCATGACTCTTTTATCTTCTATATATTCATATGTCATGATTACTTATGATGGAATTACAAGTTTATCAGTGCATTGCATTTTATATACGTAGTACATTCAAACATACTAATGCATATTTGCGCATGATTTAACCATGTACGAATAGGTACTCCTCCACCGGCTCGTGGCTAGTAGTTGGCATTCAAGACTAGCTTATTATTGTGGTGACCCCTTAGTCCAAGACTCCACCTATTTTCCATTTTGTTGTGTATTTTTGTTTTAGACAATGTACTTATGGCCCTTCTAAGGCTTTTACTTTCCATGTTGACTATTATGGATTTTCTTTCTTTTTGATGAAAATTGACCATATTAGTTCTGTTCATTATGTATTAGTGGTATATAGTGGATAAAATGATGTTAGCTATTTTCACTACTTTTTAATGTTCCTTCATTCTGGAAAATGGATCATAGTCCATCCCCTTTAAGTTTTGTGCAAAAAGGTTTCAATTTAATGCCTATGAATACTTAAGATATTTAGATGGCTTGGGTGAGTGCCTTCAGGTATCTCATTAACCGTGTGACAACTAGGCCCCTAGGTTAAGTCGTTATTGGCATAATATGAAATCAAGAAAGATAAGAAAGATTCTAAAGTACCTTTGTAATACTCCATACCTTACAATACTAGTAAGTCAAATGAAACATATCATGGTTTGGACAAATTGACTCTAATTTTTAAAAGTGCTCGAATCTCACGTTAATGGGCTATATGTGCGTCTAACGCTTAAGAGGGTCAGGTGTATACATGATTTGTGTCGAATTGAGGAGATTACATCCTTAAAATAAAGTGAGAGAATTGAGGTGCTTGTAGGACTTAGAAGCTAGCAGGTGAGTCAGCTACTTG
>JAOTQJ010003267.1:0-18769 GCA_025642045.1 Solanum sejunctum | reverse complement strand
GAAGAAATGTTGCATTCGGTCCCAAACTTTATTAAATCGAGCCAATTAAGGACTTTTGGGGTTTAAGTTAAGTTTCGTTTACTAATACTTAATAACTGATTTCTTTTGCTATTATGAATCTTCTTCATAGCTGGTTGGATGTATAAAAGTTGTTGGAACAGTTTGGTTAAGTTTGGAATAAGTTTGGAGTTGGTGTCGTCGAAATGTAGCGATGGAAGGTAACGTTATGCTGTTCGTTTTTAGATTGTGTGGAATTGTGATGTTTTGTGCTTTGTGGGATGTTGTAAGGCTGTTATGGACTTAAAATAGGTTGTACATGGTGTGTATATGCTAATGTGTATTAGAAAGTATGATTAGGGGAGGAAAAGTTAAAGGAATACGCCCGGGTTTATAAACACCCGCTTGCTGCCCGTGTATAGTTTTCTTATATGATTGAGATGCTAAGATGTATTCATTGGATTCTAAAGCTAGTTTTATCGTCTACTATGTTGTAGATAAGTATTTGGAGGAATGGAAGTTTATCTCGAGATAGTAACAAGGTCATACAACTAGGTATGTAAGGTTACTTGATTTCGTACCACTTGGCATGAATATAGATCTCTCCTTGGCACATAAAGGCATTCACTAACTCTGACACAATTATTAACCATGTATCCACTTATGTACATGTTCATATGATTCCATATATAGTACCTTTAAACCAACCTAGATACTTTAACACCAAGTTACATGAGTTCCTGCTACACAATAAATTTCACAAGTTATTCTAATTCATATGCATTTTATTATTTACGTAACATACTTTGTTCACAGTCATGTTATCCTGTGTGATTATCCACATGTTACATGTTACGTATATAGTCTTACAGCTCCAATATTATGGCCACCAAAAGAATCCTCTCAAAGGTAATTGAAAGATACAGTATACAGTTTTGATAGGTGGTAGCCCGAGGGGGTTCGTTACGAACCTGACATAGGGATGATCCCGATATAGTATTATGATGGGTGGTAGCCCGAGGGGTTCAAACCTGGCATAGGGACGATCCCAATACAATTACTACTATTCAGTTGGTCATACGATTACAGCTGTGCACAGATTATTTTTCAGTATAGATTTTAAGTAAAGGTAAAGTGACATAAAGGACGTAAAGTACACGATTCCATAGTATAACTAAGGGTGGTCCCTGATCTTCCACAGATGCATGGTTTTATTTGAGTTGTTACTTTATATACAATATATCCTACCTTACATACTCAGTACAGTATCCCGTACTGATGTCCCTTACGGGGGACCTGCATTTTATGCTACTGGTACAGGTGCTAGTAAATCTCCCCAGTAGGAGTACAGGATATTCAGCTTCTGTCATCAAGCTTCAGGTTGCTTTGGGGCTTTTTGCATGTCTAGAGATTACATATTTTTATTAAACAGTTTGTTGAGACGGGGCCTTTCCTGGACCTAGTTAGATGTTTTTTCTTTATTTAGAGACTTTGTAGACTATGTACAACACAATGAAGTCATTTCTCACACTTTAGACAGCGTGGCCCCAACATCCAAGTCATATGAATTTCCTTTTGTCTTGTTATCACTGTTTATCTGCTTAAACTTATGTCAAACGTAGAAATCACTTATAATATATATAGATCGCATATAGTAATAGGTTGGTTCTCTCGACCCCTATTGGCAACCGGTGCTGGTCCGCCCTACGAGACTTTGGGGCATGACAACTTATTTCCTGTATTTTGTATTTATGTATATTCGAGGATATGATGGGGCTCTATCCCGTCCTATGATTCAGTTCGCATGTGTAGAGGTCTGTGGATACATGTGGGTGTGGAATATAATTTGTGGTATGACTACGTATGTATCATACGTTTGTTGGGTTGTTCTACCGCAGCGGTGACCTTGTCGGCCCGCATATATATGTGTTTTGATGTTTGTTGTATGCTAGGGTCGCTATTTGCAAGTGTGGTTAGTCTGTAAAACAGAGGAAACTCTACCAAAATTTTGATAATTTCCTTAGCTATTATAGTTGGAAATCTGGTTTAGTGTTTGTCTGGGTGCCCAATCGACACAAATCCCGGTCCCTGGGTTGGGTCATGACAGAAGTGGTATTGGTGCCGATTGGGCACCTAGACAAACACTAAACTAGATCCACTTATAATAGCTAAGAAATTTATCAAAATTTCTGCAGAGTTTCCTCTATTTTATTGACTAACCACACCTACAAACAGCAAACCCAGCAAACAGCAAACATCAATATACATATATATGCTGGCTGACAAGGTCACCGCTGCAGCAGAATTGCCCAACAAATGTATCATACATACGAATTCATACCAAACATAGTGACCACACCCACATGTATCTACAGACCTCTAAACATACAAACCGAATCATAGGACGAGACAGGGCCCCATCATACCCTCAAATATACATAAATGCAAAATATGGAAAGTACGTGTACATGTATATATCAAAAGATCTGCTCCTGGTGCAAAGGTAGCACGTCAAAGGTGGATAGAGATCCTACGAAAATGGCTCTCTAACCTGTATATCGGTACCTGCGGGCATGAACGCAGCCCCCCCAAAGGAAGGGGGTCAGTACGGAAAACGTACTGTATATGTAAAGCAGAAAGTACAAAATATAAGTGAGAGTAATAATCCGAATAAAATATATGGGTCAAACTTGTATGTAAATATCAAAATATTTCTTTAATCACAATATCAAAATAATGCATATCAAATGGGAACGATGGCGACCTTCAAACTTGCGCCATACCACAGCATAACACCAGAACTTTCAAATCTCCCAAATCTCCAACACAAATACCAACTGTAACATAGGTGAGCTGAGGCGAAGGGGACACACACTCACGTCATAGGATAGGTGAGCCAAGACGAAGGGGCCAGCCACTCACGTATCATCATGTATAAAGGTCATCATGCCCATTATATAAGTGAGCCATGGCGAAGGGGCCACACGCTCATGTTGGCCGGGGCAAAGGGGCCAAGCACCCACATGTCATGATGCCAACATATCCCAAACCCAGCTCCTTATGTCTCCAAACTAAGCAAAGCCGGCCCATGGGCAAACTGACCCGCTGTATCCAACCTACTTCAAAACATATATACATATATACATATAGTTATACATAAGCACGATAATAACCGGCTCGGGTACCGGTGAGAAAAACCAAAAATGACACGAATAGAGTCGTGAGAATCACATGCATAATAACTAGTTCCAAAAAATTAGTAATATACAAAATGTTCATCTTTGAAATCAAGAAGTTATTCGTTTATACAATTTGTCAAAATTGCTCAACTTCACACATAAAAGTGATTTCAAGGAACTTGCTTAATTTCACATCATACACATCACTAAATAGACTTCAAAACAATTTTTAAAGTGATTTTGGAACAATAAAACCCACAGCTTTCCAACTATTTCACTTTCGATCAAACGAACATTATTTATGAATTTTTAAAGACTCAAAAGTATGGATGGGAAAAACTTAGCAAAATTTTGGCAAGTAATGAACATAGGTCTCATTTAGGCTTTTTCATCGAATGTTACGGGCATTTGCGCCCTCCAATAACATACATTATTTTAACATGCTCAACTATTTCACATTTTTAACAACTTGCGGGTTCTACATACCAAGTGTCAAAATATAAATACCATTTTTATAAAAGTACCAAAGAGTGAACATAAGGTATATTTGAACCCAAATGTGAAGGAAAAGGAACTTTTCAAACATAAGACGTTGACCCAACTTAACTAATTCATGCCAAGAGGTAGAAATCTTTACAAACCTCGATTCCTTTCCTCCAACTAACTCCAACGCAAGACCAATCCAATTTATGCTTCTGAATGTCCCACGTCTACACGAATCACAATAACGCCAACGATTAATAACCATAGCGGGTATTAAATCCTAACTATCTAGTTCCAAAATTTATAAAACTTTTGGCAGCATTTCCCCTTAAAATACGCTGCCCCGAGAATTCAACTCGGCTCAAATAATCAACAACAACAACAACAACAACAACCTACAACATCAATAAATTCTCCAATAGCATCAAAACATCAAAACACCATAAAATGTTATTGCGACATAATTGGTTAAACAGGGAAGCATTAATTCAAACATATATCTACCATATCAAGCCTTCCTATATACTCCAAGAACTATAATACATCAGTCCAATTCCTAACGCAACCCCCCAACGCTAAAACATAACGTTATACCTTCAATGGGGCTCTAATTCAAGGTAACCTTCATGTAAATATTCACATAGTTTTCCCAACACTTGTTTCACCACACAAAGACTATTTTCATGACACATAAACATAAACACATGACTATAAATTCATATATCATCATATGCAACTTGTCCTCAATTCCAACCACAAATTCAAAATTCACAATTCAACTAACAACCAACCATTTTATCATGTTTTAACTTCATTATAACGCACCCCTAACACACCCACAAGCTTTAAATTACATAAATGAGGCTAGAAATTAATATACCTTTCAAGCTCCTCACTAGACCCAAACCATCCTAGCCGTCGAACCACGCGTTTCCTTGACCAACTAACGCCTCTACGTCACTTAGAGGATCCAATATACCAAGATTGAAGCATCAAATAATCAAAAACTCAAAAATATGGAAATTTTCTTCCTTCACTGAAGCTGGTCGAAACCTACAGCTTGTTCTCTCAAGCTTTTCTCTAACTTTTTCTAAGTGTTGAACTGCTTCTCGTGCAAAAGATAGGATCCCATATATATAGACTCAAGTCCCACACATGGACCAAATAGAATTAAACACACACATGACCCCACAACAATTTAATTCTTAAGGATTAAACTTAGAATAAATTTAACATTTAGTCCTAAACTTTACCAAATTGAACCAACTAAGAACTCACGAGTTCTAACTTACGAGGTCTAACAATGAAAATAGTCCTTGTGGTGTGAAAGAAGTGTTGCAAAACTATATGAATGTATACATGAGGGTTCGCTCGAATTGGAGCCCCATGGGATATATAATATTATGTTTTAATGATGGGCGTTTGCGTTGGGTGTTGGAGTGATGTATTATAGTTCTTGAAGTATATAGGAAGGGTTGAATATGGTAGAGGTGCACCTATATGTATGCTGCCCTATTTTATAAAAGTTGTGCCATAATAGCGTCTTGTGATATTTTCGATGTTGTGATGGCATTGGAGAGGGTTTATTGATGTTGTAGGTTGTTGTTGTTGTTGTTGATTGATTATTTGAGATGAGTTGAATTCTCAAGACAGTGTATTTTAAGGGGAGATACTGCCAAAAGTTTTGTAAGATTTGGAACAAAAAGTTAGGATTTAAGACCCGATATAGTTGTTAATCGTTGGCGTCAGTGTAATTTGTGTAGACGTTGGACATCCGAAAGAATAAATTGGATTGGGATTGTGTTGTAATTAATTGGAGGAAGAAGTAAAGGTATGTAAAGAT
This sequence comes from Solanum sejunctum, assembly GCA_025642045.1. Classification (NCBI taxonomy): domain Eukaryota; kingdom Viridiplantae; phylum Streptophyta; class Magnoliopsida; order Solanales; family Solanaceae; genus Solanum; species Solanum sejunctum. Next base: position 13,267 of record JAOTQJ010003267.1, on the reverse strand, counting down.
TTCCTATCTCTTGGCATGTATTAGTTAAGCTTAGTCAATGCCATACGTTTGAAAAATTCCTTTTCCTTCACAATTTGGATCCAAATATATCCTATGTTCACTCCTTCGTACTTTCATAAAAATTGTAGTTATATTTTGACTCTTGGGTATGTAAAGCTCGCAAGTTGTAAAAGTGTGAAATGGTTTAGTATATTGAAAGGATGTATTTTATTGGAGGGCGCAAATGCCCGTAAGGTTCGACGGAAAGCCTAAATGGGGTCTATGTTCATTCTTTGCCACACTTAAGCTAAATTATCTTCACCCTTAACTTTTGACACTTTAAAATGCATGAATGGTGCTCGTTTGACCAGAAGATAGATAGTTTGGAAAACTATAGATTCACGTTGTTCCAAAATTACTAACGCGTATAACTTTCGGTAGAAATTCTAAATCATTTAAAAATTATTTTGAAACCTATTCTAGTAATTTGCTTGATGGAAACTGAGTAAGTTCCTTTGAAATCACCTTTATGTGTGAATTTGAGCAACTTTTGCAAAATTTCATAAATGGTTAACTTCTTGATTTCAAAAATGAATATTTTGCATATTACTAAGTTTTTTCTTGAACTAGTTTTTAAGCATATGATTCTGATGACTCTATTCGTGTCATTTTAGTCTCGTTCACCGGTTCCTGGGCCAGTTATTATCATGCTTATGTATAACTATATGTATATATATATATATTTTGAAGTATTAGTTTAGAGAATAAGGAGCTGGGCGTGGGATATATTGGCAGTATGACGTGTGGGTGCTAGGCCCCTTCGCCCAGGCTCATATAAGTGCTTGGAACCATTACCTCGACTCACTTATATAACAGGCATAATGATCTTTACACATTATGATACGTGAGTGCTTGGTACCGTCGCCTCAGCTCACCTATACTATTCTCACCTATCCTATGACGTGAGTGCTTAGCACCGTCGCCTTGTCTCACCTATACCATAGTTGGGACTTGTGTTGGAGATCTCGAGGATTTGAAACTTTTGGTGTTATGCTGTGGTATAGCGTGAGTTTGGAGGTCACTAGCGTTCTCGTCCGGTATGCATTATTTTGATATTTTACATGAAGAATTATTTTGATGTTTGCATGCAGGTTTGACTTATATATTTTTATTAGGATTATTACTCTCATTTATATTTTATACTTTTCGCTTTACATATTCGGTACATATTTCAGACTGAGCCCCTTCCTTTCGGGGGATGCGTTTCACGTCCGCAGGTACCGATGCACAGGCTAGAGAGCCACCTTCTTAGGACCTCTGTCTATCGTTGAAGTGCTCCCTTTGCCTCAGGAGCAGATTTTTGGTATACACATGTACACTTATCTTCTGCATTTCGCATTTATGTATATTCAAGGGTATGCCGAGGCCCTGTCCCGTCCTATGATTCAGTTCGTAGGTGTAGAGGTCTGTGGATACATGTGGGTGTGGGATATTGTATTTGGTATGACTTCGTATGTACTATACGTTTGTTGGGTGATTCTACCACAGCGGTAACCTTATCGGCCCGCATATATATGTATATTGATGTTTGTTGTTTACTGGGGTCGCTGTTTGCAGGTGTGGTTAGTCAGTAAAATAGAGGAAACTCTGTCAAAATTTTGATAAATTTCTTAGCTATTATAGTTGGAAATCTGGTTTAATATTTGTTTGGATGCCCAATCAGCACTAATCACGGCCCCTGGGTTGGGTCGTGATAGAAGTAGTATCAGAGCAGTTAGTCCTCAGAGTGTCCACAGACCATGTCTAATAGATTCTTGTTTATCGGTGTGTCGTGCATTACATCTATAAACAAGAGGCTATGGGACATTTAGGATGTTACTATTCCTTCTGATCTTAGATCATGCATTTGAGCGATGTTAATAAGATGATTCCCTCCCTGACATAAATTATTTGAATTATAGATATGCCACCGAGGAGGAAACCAGTTGGCGACAGGGGAAGACCTACAGCAGTAGTTGGGGCCTAACGTGGTCGAGGAACTACTCGGGCTTGTGATTAGCCGGAGCTAGAGATTGTATTCCCAACAGTGGGTTTGGTCACCCTACCAACTCTAGAGGGTCAGGAGTCAGAACCTCCAACTCTCCAGCCAGACGCAGAAGTCGGGGAGCTGCGGCAGTCAGTACAGATGTTGACTCAGATTGTGGCACGACAGGCCCACAGATAGGAGGTTGGAAGTAGTTAGGCAGCCCGTCGACATAGTTCTCAGGGTCATGATTTCTTGGCTTGTGGACCACCAGAAGTTTTCGCATCCAAACTTTCAGAAGATCCTCAGGAGTTCATGAGATAGATGCTGCGGAGATTAAGGGTGATTGGGGCCTCCGAAGTGGAATCTGTAGGGTTGGCATCCTATCAGTTGTATGATGTTGTGACAAATTGGTACTAGTTTTGGCTTTCATCCCAAGGTGCGGAAACCCGACCTGCTATTTGGGGCGAGTTCACTGGGGCATTCTTGGCTCACTTTTTGTCTCCAGAAATTAGGTGCGCCAGGGAGGACAGGTTTTTGATGTTGAAGCAGCGGGGTTGGTCGGTTCCAGAATATAGTTTGGAATTTGACTCTTTGACTCAATATGCACCTGTACATGTTTCCAGCATGATAAACCATATTTATCGCTATATTGTTTGGGTAGATTCATACTATGTGGATAGTTGTCTGGTATTGGCTTCCCAACCGGGGATGGAGAATCGTCATCGAGGATGCTAGGCGGATAGGATAGATGATAGAGGGCCGCCAAAGAGGGCTAGGTCATCCGGTTCAGTAGCAGATTTCCAGGGCAGGCAGTCTTGGTAGTAGCATAGTGGACCTCCTCCTCGACTAGTGCAAACGCATCTTCATAGACCCCCGGTAGAAGACTAGCTATTATTAGTCAGTCAAGGGCAGTACTGGGTTCTAGCAGCCAGCAGAGATTTACTATACCCCTGTACCCTCATTGCGGGAAACAACACCTAGGGGAGTGTTTCCTCTCTACAGGTGCCTGTTTTATTTGTGGCCATCAGGGCCACCTTATGCGGGATTGTCCTATAGAGTTGGTACAGAAGGGTCCACCCAGACTTCTAGAACAATAAGAGCTTCTTCTTCTGCTTAAGTGGCTATGAGCCCTCCGGGGCGAGGTACTGTAGTAGCAGTAGGTCGCAGTAGAGGTTGCGGTGGAGCTCTAGGTTCTAGCGGTCCTGCTAACCACATTTATGCCCTAGCTAGTCGACAGGACCAGGAGGCATCACCTAAAGTTATCACAGGTACATTATTTGTTTGTTCTCGGGCTATGTATGTGTTGATTGACCCTGGTTCCACTTTTTCATACATTTCCCCATTGCTTGTATGCACGATTGATATAGAGTCTGAACCAATAGAGCCTTGTGAGGTTAGGACACCGATAGGTGAATCTATTATAGTTAACAGAGTTTATAGAAACTGCTCGATATCTGTTCTTGACCGTTGTACTCTTGCCAATTTAATAGAGCTAGATATGACAGATTTTGATGTGACTATGGGTATGGATTGGCAAGATTCTTACTATGCCAAGGTTGATTGTCAGAAAAAGTTAGTTCAATTTCAGTTTCCAGGAGAACCAGTTCTAGAATGGCTTGGTAATATTGCGTCGCCGAGGGGTAAGTTTATTTTGTACCTCATGGCTAGCAGGATGATTACGAAAGGATGTCTTTATCACCTGGTTGAGTACATGATGTGAATGTGGAGCCTTTGGCTCTCTAGTCCCTTCCTCCGGAGCGAGAAGTGGAGTTTGCTATAGATGTATTGCCTGGCACTTAGCCTATCTTGATACCTCCGTACAAAATGATGCCAGCCTAGTTAAAGGAATTAAAGAAGTAGCTTAAAGAGTTGCTACAGAAAGGCTTTATTCGGCCTAGCACCTCTCCCTAGGGAGCTCTGGTACTATTCGTGAGGAAGGTCGGGTCGCTGCGGATGTGTATTGACTATTGGCAGTTAAACAAGGTAATTGTTAAGAATAAATGCCCCCTTCCCAGGATTGATAATCTGTTTGACCAGTTGCAGGGAGCCAGGTACTTTTCAAAGGTAGACCTGCGATCAGGGTATTACCAAGTGCGGTTGCGGGAAGAAGATATTCCTAAAACAGCACTCAGAACTCGCTACGGATATTATAAATTCAGAGTTATGTCCTTTGGGATAACAAATGCTCTAGCAGTATTTATAGACCTTATAAATCGAGTGTTTAAAGCATTCTTAGATGTGATCGTGATTACGTTCATTGACGACATCCTAATATATTCTCAATCTGAGGAGTATCATGCAAATCAAAATGAGAACCATCCTTGGTATTCTTTGTCACCAAAAGTTATATGCAAAATTCTCAAAATATGAGTTTTGGCTATCTTCGATGGAATTCTTAGGCCATGTTATAGGAGCTGAAGGCGTCCGGGTAGATTCCTAAAAGATTGAGGTCGTAAGGAGTTGCCCTAGGCCCACAATGCCGATGGAGGTACGTAGCTTTCTAGGTCTAGCTAGTTATTACAGGAGATTTGTAGAGAAGTTTGCTTTAATTGCATCGCCTTTGACAAAGCTAATGCATAAAGGGGTAAAGTTCCAGTGGTCCGATGCCTGCAGCGTAACTTTCAACTACTAAAGGAAAAATTGACTACTGCTCCATTTCTGACCTTGCCTGAAGGTCTAGACTTATACGTGGTTTATTATGATGCTTCTCGTGTGGGTTTAGGGTGTGTATTAATGCAGCATGGCAAAGTGATAGCCTATGCTTCCCAGCAGCTCAAGAAGCACGAGCAGAATTACCCTACCCATGATTTGTAGTTAGCTGCGGTGATTTATTCTTTAAAAATTTGGAGGCATTATTTGTACGGTGTTCATGTTGATATTCTTAAAGATCACAAAACTCTCCAGTACATATTTAAGCAGAAAGAGCTAAACTTGCGGCAGCGGCGGTGGTTAGAATTGCTGAAGGACTATGATATTGATATTCTTTAACATCCAGGAGAAAGCCAATGTCATAGCAGATGCGCTCAGTCGCAACTCCATGGGCAGTTTAGCTAACTCACCCCTCTATAAGAAGGAGATAATTCAAGATATTTAGTAGTTAGCCAATTTGGGAGTTCGATTGACAGATTTGGGTAATGCAGGAGTTTTTGTCCGAGGCATAGCTGAATCTTCGATTATAGCAAAAATTAAGCAGAGGCAATATGAGGATCCTATCCTATTTTGATACAGGGACATAGCCATGGAGAAGGAGCAGACCCCATTTGAGCTTTCTCCTGATGGGATCTTATTGTTCAAAGGCAGGATATGTGTACCGAATGTTGCAGGTTTGCGACAGCAGGTTATGGACGAAGCACACCATGCCCATTATTCTTTTCACCCTGGTTCGACAAAGATATATCATAATCTCAGGTGCTTGTATTGGTGGGACAACATGAAGCATGACATAGCAGAGTATGTTGCCCAATGCCCAAACGGTCAGCAGGTGAAGATAGAATATCAGAAGCATGGAGGATTGTTGCAGGAAATGGAGATATCGACGTGGAAGTAGGAGATTATCAATATGGACTTTATTATAGGCTTGCCTCGTACTCCTTGAAGGTATGACTCTATCTGGGTTGTTATTGATAGTTTGACAAAATTAGCTTATTTTCTTCCGGTTCGAACTACCTTCTCAGCGGAGGACTATGCCAGATTATATATTAAGGTGATTTTACACCTTCGCGGTGTTCCTGTATCCATTATCTCCGATAGAGGCACCTAGTTTACGGCAAATTTCTGGCGGTCATTTCAGGCGAGTTTGGGGACGCAGGTAAGTCTTAGCACAACATTCCATCCCCAGTCCTATGGTCAAGCCAAGCGTACTATCCAAATATTAAAAGATATATTGCAGGCCCACATGATGGATTTCAAAGGTAGCTGGGATAAGCACTTACCGTTGATTGAATTTGCATATAATAATAGTTACTATTCCAGCATTCAAATGGCACCATACGAGGCATTATACGGTAGGAAGTATCGATCACCGATCGATTGGTTTGAAGTTGGTGAGGCAGAGTAGATTGTACCAAATGTAATCCAGCAAGTGGTGGACAAAGTGAAACTAGTTCGTGAGCATTTATTAGCATCTCAGAGCCGTCAGAAGTCTTATGCAGATAATTGTCATTGCTATTTAGAGTTCCAGGTTGGAGATTAGGTATTCCTAAAAGTATCACCAATGAAGGGCGTTATGAGAGTCAATAAGAAAGAGAATCTCAGTCCAAGGTACATTGGTCAGTATCAGATTTTCCGCAGAATAGGCAAGGTTGCCTGCGAGTTAGAATTGCCAGAGGATTTGAGGGGAGTTCACCTAGTATTTTATGTCTCCATGCTTCGTAAATGCGTTAGGGATCCTTACAGAATTTTTTGTGTAGATGATATACAGGTTACGGAGGAATTGACTTTTGAGGAGCAACCCATCGCTATATTAGACCGTCAAGTCAAGAAACTTTGAAACAAGGATATAGTCTCAGTCAACTTGCTGCGGTGCAATATTAACAGAGAGGAGCTGACTTGGTAAGTAGAGGAGCACATGAAGAAGAAATACCCTTATTTGTTTCTCGTATCTTCAGGTAATTCATTTTCCTAGTCAATCATGACGTATGATAACTAAGCTATTCATTGTCAGAGGTGGTGGTATAGACAAAGCTTGCATGGTTAGTATGACATTCGAGGATGAATATTCTTAAGGGGGGGAATATGTTAGAATGTGTAAGTTAGAACTCATAAGTCCTCAATTGGTTTAATTTGGTAAAGTTTGGGACCAAATGTAAATTTAATTTAAAGAGTGGTCTTTAGGATTTAAAATTTTGAGTGTGGCCATGTATGTGGCAAGTTTTGATTGGTTTAAGTGGAACTTGAGTTCCTATATATATATGTGTACATACTTCTCTTGTGCAAGAGCTCAACACTAAGAAACATGGAGAGCAACCAAGGAAAGCAAGCTCTCGGCTTGCTACAGTGAGCAAAAAAAATTCTTTTTTTTGATCTTTCGATTATTTGACATTTCTAGCCTGGTATGTTGGGTCTCCTAAGTGGCATGGTGGTATTAGTTGGTCAAAGAAGTGCTTGGTTCAATGGATATAAAGATTTGGGTCTAGTAAAGGACTTGAAAGGTATGTTTATTTCTAGCTTCAATTATGTGAATTAACGATTGTGGGTGTGTTAGGGGTGTGGTAAACGGGAGGTAAAACATGAAAAGAGGGTTCATTGCTCTCTTGAATTGTGAATTTGGAATTTGGGGTTGAATGGGTACAAGCTTGAATATGAAGATATATTGATATATAGTCTTGTGTTTATGTTTATTTTTCATGAAAATAGTCCTTGGGGTGAAAGAAGTGTTGGGAAACTGTGTGAATGAATACATGAGGGTTCGCTCGAATTGGAGCGCCATAGGATATGTAATATTATGTCTTAACGTTGGGGGTTTGCTTTGGATGTTGGAGTGATGTATTATAGTTCTTGGAGTATATAGGAAGGCTTGAATATGATATATGTGTACCTATATGTATGCTGCCCTATTTTATAAAAGTTGTGCCATAATAGCATCTTGTGGTGTTTTCGATGTTGTGACGGCATTGAAGAGGGTTTATTGATATTATAGGTTGTTGTTGTTATTGTTGTTCATTGATTAGTTAAGCCGAGTTGAATTCTCGGGGTGGCGTATTTTAAGGGGAGATGCTGCCAAAATTTTTATAAAATTTGGAACAAAACGTTAGGATTTAAGATTCGGTATGGTTGTTAATCCTTGGCGTTATTGTAATTTATGTAGACATTGGACATCCAGAAGCATAAATTAGATTGGTATCGCGTTGGAATTATTTTTAGGAAGAATTCGAGGTATGTAAAGATTTCTATCTCTTGGCATGAATTAGTTAAGCTTAGTCAACGCCATACGTTTGAAAAATTCCTTTTCCTTCACAATTTAGGTCCAAATATGTCCTATGTTCACTCCTTGGTACGTTCATAAAAATTGTGGTTATATTTTGACTCTTGGGTATGTAGAGCCTACAAGTTGTAAAAGTGTGAAATGGTTTAGTATATTGAAAGGATGTATTTTATTGGAGGGCGCAAATGCCCGTAAGGTTCAACGGAAAGCCTAAATGGGGTCTATGTTCATTCTTGGCCACACTTATGCTAAATTAACTTCACCCTTAACTTTTGACACTTTAGAATCCATGAATGGTGTTCGTTTGACCGAAAGATAGACAGTTTGGAAAACTATAGATTCACATTGTTCCGAATTTACTAATGCATACAACTTTCGGTAGAAATTTTGAATCACTTTAAAAATTATTTTGAAGCTTATTCTAATAATGTGCATGATGGAAACTGAGTAAATTCCTTTGAAATCACCTTTATGTGTGAATTTGAGCAACTTTGGCAAAATTTTATAAATGACTAACTTCTTGATTTCAAAAATGAACATTTTGCATATTACTAAGTTTTTTTTGGAACTAGTTTTTAAGCATGTGATTCTCATGACTCTATTCGTTCCATTTTAGTCTCGTTAACCGATTTATGTATAACTATATGTATATATGTATATATATATTTTAAAGTAGGTTGGATATGGCAAGTCGGTTTGCTAATAGGCCAGCTTTGCTTAGTTTGGCGGAATAAGGAGTTGGGCATGGGATATGTTGGCATCTTGACATGTGGGTGCTGGGCCCCTTCGCTATGGCTCACATGAGTGCTTGACCCCTTCGCCTCGGCTCACTTGTATAACGGGCATGATGACCTTTACATATTATGATACGTGAATGCTTGGCACTGTCGCCTCGGCTCACCTATCCTATGACGTGAGTGTGTGGCACTATCTCCTTGGCTCACCTATATTACAATTGGGACTTGATTTGGAGATTTCGGGGATTTGAAACTTCTGGTGTTATGCTGTGGAATGGCGCGAGTTTGGAGGTCGCCATCATCCCGTCCGGTATGCATTATTTTGATATTTTAAATGAAGAATTATTTTGATGTTTGCATGCAGGTTTGACTTATATATTTTTATTGAGATTATTACTCTCATTTATATTTCGTACTTTTCGCTTTACATATTCGGTACATATTTCGTACTGACCCCTTTCCTTCGGGGGGCTGCGTTTCATACCCATAAGTACCGATGCACAGGCTAGAGAGCCACCTTCTTAGGACGTCTATCTACCATTGAAGTGCTCCCTTTGCCTCAGGAGCAGATTTTTGGTATACACATGTACACTTATCTCCTGTATTTTACATTTATGTATATTCGAAGGTATGTCAGGGTCTTGTCCCGTCCTATGATTCAGTTCGTATGTGTAGAGGTCTGTGGATACATATGGATATGGGATATTGTATTTGGTATGTCTTCCGATGTATGATATATTTGTTGGGCGGTTCTACTATAGTAGTGACCTTGTCTGCCCGTATATATATGTATATTGATATTTGTTGTTTGCTGGGGTCGCTGTTTTTGCAGGTGTGGTTAGTTAGTAAAATAGAGGAAACTCTGCCGAAATTTTGATAAATTCCTTAGCTATTATAGTTTGAAATCAAGTTTAGTGTTTGTCGGGGTGCCGAATCGGCACTAACCACGGCCCCTGGGTTGGGTCGTGACGCCAACCAATCGATGATTGACACTTCCTACTATATAATGCCTCGTATGGTGCCATTTGAATGCTGGAATGGTAACTGTTATTATATGCAAATTCAATCAATGATAAGTGCTCATCCCAGCTACCTTAGAAATCCATCACGCAAGCCTGTAACATATCTTCTAACATTTGGATAGTACGCTCGGCTTGACCATCGGACTGGGGATGGAATGCTGTGCTAAGACTTACCTGCATCCCCAAACCCAAATGAATTGATCGCCAGAATTTTGCCATAAACTGGGTGCCTCTATTGGAGATAATGTATACAAAACACCATGAAGGCATACAATCACCTTAATACACAATAGTCGTGGTCCTCAGTCGAGTAGGTAGTCTGAACTGGAAGAAAATGAGCTGATTTTGTCAACCTATCAATAATAACCCAAATAGAGTCATACCTTCGAGGAGTGCGAGGTAAGCCTGCCCTAGAAATCTGCTGCTAAATCGAATGACCTAGCCCTCTTTGGTGGCCCCCTATCATCTTTCCTGTCCGCCTGGCGTCCTCCACGACTATCCTCCATACCCTGTGCATGGGCCTTAATACCGTCAATATCCATCCCCGGTTGGGCAGCCAATACCAGACAACTATCCACGTAATATGAATTCAGCCCCATAATATAGCGATGCATATGATTTGTCATTCTAGAAACATATACGGGTGCATATCAGGCCCAAGAGTTAAATTTTAGACTATATTCCCAAACAGACCGCGATGCCTCAACATCAGAAACCTGTCCTTCCTGGCGCGCCTAATTTTTGGAGGTGTAAAGTGAGCCAGGAACGCCTCAGTGAACTCACCCCAAATAGCAGGTCAGGCATCCGCACATCGGGATAAAAGCCATGACTCGTACCAATTTGACACAACATCATGCAACCGCTAGGATACCAACTCTATAGATTCCACTTCAGAGGTCCCAGTCACCCTTAATATCCGTTGCATCTCTCTTACGAACTCCTGAGGATCTTCTGAAGGTTTGGACGCAAAGAATTCTGGTGGTCTACAAGCCAAGAAATCATGGGCCTGGGAACTATCTCGATAGGCTGCCTTACTACTTCCATCCTCCTGTCTGTGGGCATAATGTGCCACAATCTGAGTGAACAACTGCACTGCCTCTCGCAGCTCCCCAATTTCTGTGCCTAGCTGGGGAGTTGGAGGTTTTGATGCCTGACTCTCTGGAGCTGGTGGGGTGACCGAGCCCGTTGTTGGAAATACAATCTCTGGCTCTGGTTGATCACAAGCTTGGGTAGTTCCCCGACCACATTGGGCCCCACTTACTGCTGCAGGTCTTCCATCGCGGCTGATTGGTTTCTTCCTAGGTGGCATACGTAAAATTCAAATAATTTCTGTCAGGGAGGGAATCATCCTATTAACGTCGCTCTAATGCACGATCTAAGATCAGAAGGAAAAGTAACATCCTAAATGTCCTATAGCCTCCTATTTATAGGTATGGTGCATGACACACTAATAAACAAAGCTCTATTAGACACGGTCTGTGGACACTTCGAGGACTAACTGCTCTGATATCACTTCTGTCATGACCCTATCCAAGGAACGTGATTACTGCCGATTAGGAACCCAGACAAACACTAAACAGGATTTCCAACTATAATATCTAAGGAATCTATCAAAATTTTGGTAGAGTTTCCTCTATTTACTAACTAACCAAACCTGCAAACAGCAACCCCAGTATACATCAAATATCTATACATATATATATGCAGGCCGACAAGGTCACCACTGCAGTAAAACAACCCAACAAATGTATCATGCATACGTAATCATACCACATGCAATATGCCACACCCATATGTATTCACAGACCTCTAGACATACGAACTGAATCATAGGATGGGACAGGGCCCCATCATGCCCTCGAATATACATAAATGTAAAATACAGAAAATAAGTATACATATGTATACCAAAAATCTACTTCTTAGGGAAAGTGAGCACTTCAACGGTAGACAGAGATCCTAAGAAGGTGGATCTTTAGCTTGCGCGTCAGTACCTGCAGGCATAAAATGTAGCCCCCGAAGGAAGGGTGTCAGTATGAAATACGTACCGAATATGTAAAGCGGAAAGTAAAACATATATATGATAGTAATAATCCTAATAAAAATATATGAGTCAAACCTGCATGCAAACATCAAAATAATTCTTTTTTTTAAGAATATCAAAGTAATGCATATCGGACGTGAACGATGGCGACCTCCAAACGCGTGCCATACCACAGCACAACACTAGAAATTTCAAATCCCCAAAATCTCCAACATAAGTCCCAACTGTAGCATAAGTGAGCCGAAGCGAACAGCGGCCTAGCACTCAAGTCATAGGATAGGTAAGACGAGGCGAACAGTGACCAAGCACTCACGTATCGTAAGTGTAAAGGTCATCATGCCTGATAAGTGAGCTGAGGCGAACAACGGCCAAGCACTCACGTGAGCTGGGGTGAATGAGGCCTACCACCTACACGTCATAATGCCAACATATCCCAAGCCCAGCTCCTTATGTCTCCACACTAAGCAAAGTCGGCCCATGGGAAAACTGACCCGCCGTATCCAACCTACTTTGGAATATATATACATATATGTATATAGTTATACATACGCATGATAATAATTTGTTCAAGAATTGAGGAACGAGACCATAATGGCATGAATATAGTCGTGAGAATCACATGCATAAAAAAAAACTAGTTCCATAAACTTAGTGATATGCAAAATATTCATTTTTGAACTCAAGAAGCTTTTCATTTATGAATATTGTCAAAGTTGCTCAAATTTACACATAAAGGTGATTTCAAAGGAACTTACTTAATCCCCATTATGCACATCACTATAATAGGCTTCAAAATAATTTTAAAGTGATTTAGAATTTCTATCGAAAGTTGTACGCATTAGTAATTCTGGAACAATTTGAACCTATAGTTTTCCAAACTATTTAACTTCCGGTCAAACGAATACCATTCATGGATTCTAGAGACTCAAAAGTTAAGGATGAAGTTAATTTAGCATATGTGTGGCAAGGAATGAACATAGATCCCATTTAGGCTTTTCAACGAAAGTGACGGGCATTTGCGCCCTCCAATAAAATGCATTCTTTCAACATCTTAAACCATTTCACACTGTTACAACTTGCGGGCTCTACATTCCGAAGAGTCAAAATATGAATACATTTTTATAAAAGTACAAGGAGCGAACATAGGATGTATTTGGACCCAAATTGTGAAGGAAAAGGAATTTTTCAAAAGTATGACGTTGACTAAGCTTAACTAATTTATGCCAAGAGATAGGAATCTTTACATACCTCGATTTCTTTCTCCAACTAATTCAAACGCAAGATCAATCCAATTTATGCTTCCGGATGTCCAACGTCTATACAAATTACAATAACGCTAATGATTAACAACCATATCGGGTCTTAAATCCTAACTTTTTGTTCCAAATTTTATAAAAAACTTTGGCAGCATCTTCCATTATAATACGTCGCCCCGAGAATTCAACTCGGCTCAAATAACCAATCAACAACAACAACAACAACCTACAACATCAATAATCCCTCTCCAATGCCATTACAACTTCAAAAACACTACAA
>JAOTQJ010003257.1:0-18772 GCA_025642045.1 Solanum sejunctum | reverse complement strand
TTGGGCACCCCCCCCCCCCCCCCAAATTAGGTGATCAAGGTACAAACCCCTTAATAGGTTTTCCGGGACTATAACCCCCCGAGCTAGGCTTAATCATCCCCTACACTATAGAGAGAGTATCATATACATATACACTCCTTCCATCATCATTTATGTACATTCTTTTTCATCATAATAAAGTCATTCAATTCATAAGATATGGATAGGACCTTCAATTCCTCAAGAAACCATAATCATATGTATTATCGAACACTTAGAGGGTGTGTAGTGCTAGTATAAAACCATGCAATTCAAGAGGGTTATCATGTTAGAAAATCAATGTAAGATCATCAATAGATACTTAGTAACACCCTCAAGCAAGACACATCAAAATCCTACATCAAAGCTCACATTAGTTCTTAGATTCATAGCCCAAAACATAGTAAAATAGTCACAATTATCATAACCCGAACATAGTGCGCAGTGATTTTCTAATAATAAAGACACAACTTTAAATAAACTTTAAATCATACAAATAGAGAAAAAGGAAGGTTGGGTATCATGGGTGAAAGAAACCCATGAAAGAAACCCACATACCTTAGCTTCGGAGATGAACTTTGTGAAGATTGGAGAGGGAAACATGAAGCTTGAGAGGAAATCCTTAGATTCGAAGAGGGTTTTGAGACTTGAATTTAGGAGTAAAATATTTAACTAAGTGTTTGAATGAGTATTGGGAAATGTTTAGGACTATATGACAGTGAAAAATGGCTCAGTATAGGTATTTTCACGTTTGGGAACACTTAGGCCCAAGACTTAAAGGTGATGGACTAAAGTCAAAACTCAGTCAAAATTAACACTAGAGTGCGCCCTTGGTGCATCATGCCAGTGGCGCAAAAAGCTCTTTGGAAATCGTCACTTGGAAAAGTAAAATTGCTAATCATTTGCTCTTAAATTGGGGTTAGACCTATCTTCCACTCAAAATGGGCCCCTGAACAAGAATATGACGTCGAATTTTTGATATTGTGCATGAATTTTGAGATATATGAAAATTACGAATATGGGTACTTTTGAGGCATATTTTCATATACTTTTTAAGTTCGTTTCAATCGAGCACCGAATTGAGTGAGAGTAAATCCCACTAGAACTTAATAACTACTTTGCGATGCGTAGGAGTGGAGTAACTCTGTTAAAGTCGGACATGTTCCTTTTTTAAGGAATAAATCCATTAAAGTCAAACATATCCACATTTTATTGTCCTAAAAAAATAGGACTTCATCGGGTGATTATCCAGATTCATTATGGATTCGATTTGTTCTTAACTCGACAAGGTATTGAATAGTTGTGCCAACATCAATAGGATTGTTGTACGATCATTGACTTAAAGTGATTGTTGTGGAATAAAAGAAAATCCCAAATAGGTTTTATACTGATAGTACTCTGATTTAATTTGAAAGTTGTGATGAGTCATTATCTACTTTTTTTACTTTCTCTAGATAGACACTTGACATTCAAATAGAGTGAGTTCTGAGTTGATGTGATTCTATATTAGTCTGCCTATATCTATTTCATTGAGCCATTTTACATACTCGTACATTTCATGTACTGACGTTTATTTGGACTGCATCATTTTATAATTTAGTGATAGGTATTAGAGATCACCAACAGGCACATTATTGAGGATCTATTTGCATTCATCTGATTGGTGAGACCTCCTTGCTTTCAGACCATTTCCAAATTAATATCATCTAGCTTTAGCTTAGAACTTTTATTATCTTTTGGTTAAGGTAGTCATGGTCTGTCATTGGCACCATCTAAAAAATAGAATAGAGGCTCCATAGACAAGAGTTGAGTTGTTATTGAGATTATGTTGAGCTAGTTTCCTTCATAATAGCTTGTTTATTTGATATAATTATTCAGACTTAGAATGTCCACCATTTATTATCTTTTGTCTTCCGCTGATTGGTTTGTTATGTTGAATGACGAATGTAATTAGGCCAACTGGTTCGCTTTGGGACAAATAATAGTCTCTGAGTGTCGCCCACGTCCAAGATACCCTCCTGGGGCGTGACATTGACCATAAATTGTACATTTCTGTCCTAGTTAGTTTGAAATCAATCACATGTTCACCTAGCGAATCTGAAGGTCTGAGATATAGAGGATGGTATTCTTCAATTGTGATCTCTTCCTCTTGACCACTTCTTCTTGATTCATCTTCTATAATTGCCATTAGTTCCCTTCACAAATAAACATTGTTGTTTCTCTAAACAATCTTCACCTCAACCTTCAACAATCTCACTATGTATCGATCTACAATCAAGGAGCTAGAATCGACTGCTCAGCTTGATTTTTTAAGCTCTGATGCCATATTGAATCATGTAATCACCATGGTTACTGATCTCGAGTAATTCACAGGTGAATTGAGAATGAACTACTTATATTACAAAAGCTCATTATGTTGTATTATTTACATTCACACAAAAATTGTGAACTCACACTTATTGATTTCTTGCCTCATAACATTATTTATAGATACCAACCTCCCCTAACTACTTGCTAACATGATGTGTCAGTTATCATATAGCTGGACAAGTTGTTCTAACTAACTTAAGTTAGTTATATTCTAATAGTATTGGATCATATTATGCATTGCCTATCCATGATCATCTGTCAATGATCCAACATTGAGCACCTTATATTTCTTTGTCTATACGATGAAGTTGATAATGACAACATACTATTTCAATTTAATAGTGAATTCTTGATAGGTATAAAATTATAAAATGAGTTTTACAATTTTTTTCAATCATACAAATGTGGATTCTATATATTCATCTTCAAAAGTAGTACTTATTAGTAGAAATAATAATCATATTGTATAAAAAGAGAAAAGCCTCCTGGTGCAAAATTGAATTCTTAGTTTATTCCTACACTGACTCAAAATATTATAAACTATTTAATTAATTAAATAGTAATAGTTAAAATACCATCCTTAAATGATGGAAATCAATGGTTGTCTTTTACTCCAAGTTTGTTTTTGAAAAATTGTTCATGGAATTAATCAGATACTCTAATTTATTGTGAATTTTAATTTTAAATTTTGTGTCTAGATTTTTTGGTGTGGCCAAAATATTTCTCTAAATTAAGTTGAGAAATTATGATACCCTTCAATAAATAAGTAGCAAGAATTGGAATATTAGATGGAATTACCAAATTGTATAGCAATTCAATCAACTAATAGCCAGTTATTTCGAAAATACAAAAATTCAAGAGAATCTGAAAAGTTGGAGGGAATAATTGAATGCATATTAATTTTAATTATTATATGAAAAGATATCTAAATAAATATTTTTCAAAAAATAGTATAAACGCAAGAAGTTTCATTTTCCTCAACTGATCTCCTCTATCTTTATAGGTTTTAACATGGAATATTTTAAGAAAATTAATTTTTTGACTTAGTAATTTTGGTTTTCCTTCATTTTCGTGTATTTATGTAGTCCCACTCAAAACAAACATGATGGAGAATATCATTGTGATAATCACAATTTTCCACCTATTTAATTTACAATATTGCATCATTCATAAAAAAAAATAATATGACTTGATTATGTGAGTATATAGAATTTGTCGAACTCTATTGACACATTTCTATGATATGTCATATGCCTGTAAAGTAAAATTCTCAATATATGGTATTTAATTATAAATTAAAAACTTTTTTGTTATTTTTCTTTCAAATATATGAAATAATTTTGAGTAACTAATTAATAAAATATTATCTCCTTGCATTATTATTTTGAACTTGGAACTTTTTTCTTTAGAATTTATTTTTTTATATGCCTCACCCACATGTGTGAATAATATTTATCTGATTTTACAAAAAAAAAAATTGTTTAAACTATCCATTTTCAGTGTGTAACTTATTGTTTTTAATCTACTAAATTATTGGACCACAAAAGTATAAGCATCATAATTTTTTAAAATTTCTACTTAGTATTTCAAGTTTGTATTGGAGTCACGACTAAATTCGAATCACGCACTTCAAGTCTCATTTGGGAGTGGTGCTTCGAACAAAATTTTCTCCATATCCAAGTCTTAAATTCGAAACCTCTAGTTAAGGGAGGAACAATCCCATAACTACAACACCACTTATGTTAGTTAAATACTAAACATTATTTGTGTTGCAAGATAAGTAAATAAATAGTAGTACATTTCTCTATTAAAGCACTTTGAATTTATAGGACAAAATAATGAAAGAAACTTTACAATAGTTTTAGTTCCAAGATTTATCATATAAAGGAAAAGGGTGTATTTTAGTTAACTTATTGTGTTTGAGTTATTTCTGTTTGAAAAGCATCATAACTCTTTCACCCACTACACAAATTTTAAACAATTGTAGGAGAAAAACGTGTAGCATACGTTCCATGAACTAGTTATACTAAAAGTGAAAAGTTCCTATCTTAAAAGTTGGATTACGAGTTTGTCCCTATAATGCATAACAATACAATTTTGCCCCTATAATACATAACAATAATATTAATAATTAAATTTTTAAAAATAAAATATTTTAATTTCCTTTCAAAAATAATTAATTTGTATTGACTTAAAGAAGCCTATTCAAATTCTTGCAGTTATTTATATCCTCCATTAGGTTGCAACAACGGTATCTTTTTTCAGTTTTCAAAAATTATTTTAAAATGGTATGTTGGTTCGGTTTTCCCTATTCATGAGTATATACATTAAGTCACCTTCTTAATGAGACATTTTTAACCATATCTAAACAGATTTTTTTTACTAAAATGCATCTACCTTTTAATAAACAAATCAATAAATTGGAAAAATATTAATGTAAGATCATGAAACTGTTGAGCCTTAGTGGTCAATATCTAAACACAGAATATTAATGCAATGTTCATGAAACTGTCAAGCCATTAGTGTAATTTATGTTTTACTATACAATTATATGAGCTTATACCATTATTTTAAATTTATTAGTTCATTATTAATTTTTGTCCGTTGAAAAACTTCTCATGTACTCTATTAAGATTTTATATGCTACACTTGACACTTCTGGAGAAAGTATAAGATGTAGTTCCAATTGATTTGCACAAGAGTTCAGGTAAGTATATTGTTATTCAAATTATTCATATAATTATCAATTTCATTCTTTAGCTTGTCTGATAGATACATAGTAATATAACGTTTATATAGCCAACTGTATATTTGAGACAAAAATAAAGTGAAATAGTGAATCGATATCTTGTCAAGGGTAAATATTGTGGCAGCTTTCCTTCCAAGTGATGTTAATTAGTTAATGAAAGTTGTTGTGTCTTTATGCTATGAAGCTTTGATTTGGTTCAGACTTTAATATGTAATTGCACGGATTAGTATAGAATTTTTTTTGTCATATATTGTTTAAGCTAATTTCAGCCAGCGGACCCTTTTATTCAATTAAAACCAATTGTACAATGACTCCATAAAAAAAAGAATCAGGGCCAAAGCCCATAACACCTTAATTCTCGACCCTAAAATATCGCTTCATCTACACACTTCTATTATTATTCTTTCCACCTTCCTAATGTATCCTTTCAACTTCCATGGTGGTTCACGCATTCTTGCTCTACTTGTCTTCCTTCAGCTTCTCATCTTTTTGGTTCTACTGTACGCATTCTTTTCCTTTTCCTTGATGTATCTTTGCTGTTGAGTTTGACTGACATCTGATTTCCCAGGATCCCTTGTGATGCGCTGCCATGGAATCCATCAAGTATAGAGAAAAGGATCATATTTTCTATCCAAATCGACCTATGACAAGGTTATGTTGAGCTGACTTTTTGGTGCTGCAGGAAGTGGAATCTGTACAGATCCTTTGAGCAGAGAGTGCCTTCTTGCAATGGATGATGCATCTCTGCAGTTTTGGTGACTTGTCTCCTTTTTTGCGGATTTTGCGCAACCATATTTTTGCTATGATGTTTTGGTTCTGCATGATTGTGATGCACTCTAGTGATCTCTCTTTGTCTCCTAGCCCGTAGATTTGATTTTGTTTATGTCATACATGTAATCTGTAAATATGCATCAAGCGTGACTACTGTTTTATGGCTCTTGTTTGGATTTTCAATGTTGGAATCTGTGCCTTGTCAATATTTAGTATCCTTCTAGCTTTAGATAATAGTTGTGCAAAGCCATGATACTGTAACTTCTCTGAATTTATGAAAGCTTCATTAACTATGCAATCTGCCAACTAATCTACTTCTCGATAAACATGTATTATTTTTGCTTCCATCCTTTTCATATTGTGTTGCATGTGTTCTATCTCCTCTATGAACTCCCATGGGATTTTCCATTCCCCATTAATCATGTGTTTAATCCTTAGGGAGTCTGACTGAAACTGCATTTATGAGATATTCTTATCCACACAGTAGGTTAGAGCCATTTTGATTGCCATTACTTCTGCCTCTAAATAAGAAGCAATTCCTTTCCCTTAAGCCTCTCCATACACTAGGTTACTAACACTACCCCTTAGACATAATCCATAAGCACTCCAACCTAGATTTCCATTGCTGGCTCTATCTGTATTGCAGGCTATCTTGTCCCCATATGAAGGTTTCCAAGCAACTTTTTGGTATAATAATTTTTCCCAATAGTTTCTTAGAAATTCCACCAGATCCTCCCATTGTGTTGGGATGTTTCTAATCCATGGGAACAACCTCCTACTAACCTGTGTATCTTCAACTGGCACTGCATTGTCATCCAGTTGTAAGAGTATTCTTTTCTATTCCTGTATACATTACTTATCTTCGATAGCTACCATATAATGATGGTTGGAATGGTCTTGACTTTCCTAAGCTTGTTAGGTCCTTGGAAATCCCAATGGCTATAGATGAGTTGTTGTAAATGCATTCCTCTATCTGAATACTTGCAAAACAATCAAACTACTTTCATAGCTTTAGGGCTATGGGACTATTAGAAATAAATGCTCCATGGTTTCCATTTCCTTCTTCTCACAACAGTAATACCTCACATGGATTTTCATCCTCTTCAAATTATCATCTAGCAATTCTTCTTTTCTATGCCCTCCATAAGAAGAATGTTATCCTTAGGGGAAGACCTTTGCTCCACACACTCTTTGTCCATTGTTGTTCTTGATTCTTTCTTCTCAGAATTTTGTAAGCATATTTAATAGTAAAACTACCTGATACTTCCCCTATCTACCAAACTCTATCCACACTCTCAGTATCAACAGGAGGTTCGATTTCTTCAATTATGTAATCAAAAAGATCCTCTGATAAAGCATTTTGCAACTTTCCTCTTGATCATTAACCGTTGTTAATAAATTCTTTGATTTCAACATCCTCATTGACAATTAAGCTATCAGTGATAAAGTATAGAGCCCCCATACTAGTCTAGTTGTCAAACCAAAACCTTGAGAGGTCTGCTTTATGTTGCCACCAAATTTCAAGATCAATCTTCTCCCTAACCTTGATCATATTTCTCCATACCCATGATGCTCCTGAAGTTGTCTGTGACAGGATCTAAACTTTTACATTATTTATTCCATATATACTATGCCCATAAGGATGAAGTAGAAGTCTTAAAGGCCCACCACAGCTTAGCAAATAATGCTTTGTTCACATTATGTAGTGACATAAAATTTAGCCTACCTTCACACCTTGGGTAGCATAAGTCTTTCCAGGCAATCAATATTTCCCTATAATCCCCCCAACATTGCCCCATAGAAATTAAGCAAATAGATGATAGATCTTCTCTATAACCATTTTAGGAGGCTTCAATAAACCAATAGGTAAATTGGGATTGACTGTAGAACATGACTGATTAGAATCTACTTCCCACCAAAGGAAAGTAGTTTGTTATACCAAGTGAAAATCCTTCTTTTTGTTTTCCTCAAAATGTCTTTAAAATAGAATATTTTCCTCTACCATAATTGTAGAGTAAATACGCATCTACCACAGTAAGAGATCAAGTCCCTCGGAACACTATAAGTAGAAACTAAAAGAAGGTAAACAATAGGGAACTAACAAGCAAGGATTTAACGTGGAAAAACTCCTTGCTCAAGGGAGGAATAACCAAGACCTGTCGAGACAATTTAATTTAATAATCAATAATATTCAAAACTCATATCTAAAGTAAGCAAAATTTCATGAAATTGAAGTGAAAGGAGTTTGGGTCTTCTTTGTTGAAAGAGAATAAGAATCAATCCCCCATACCTTAGCTAACCAAAATGAAATAGGATGAAATTTACTGAAAAAGAGCGCCTTTTCCTTAGCTTTAAGACAATATCTCAATGTTCACCTTAAGAGAGTTCTTAAAAGTGTTTTTAGGAGGGTTCAATATAATTCTAAATGTAGGAATAAATTTGAATGAGAATCAGAGTTTAGGTCATTTGGAGGTCTTTAGATAGCATAGGAAGTCATAAAAGACCCTTAGGAGAAGCCATAACTAAAAAACAAAATCATTAATGAAGCAATATAACATTCCTTGCCAGGGTTCCCATGAGGAGTCTCATGGTCCCTACAAGGTTTCACGGAGCATGAAACCCTCCCATAATACAATACTTGGCCAAATCTCAGAAAACACTACACAGACGGCCTTTATGAAAACAAGCATAACTTCTTAATCTGAAATAAAAGTGAGATGAACTAGATGCGTTGCAAAGTAATTCAAAGAGCTTCAATCTGATAGGTCGTCGTCCACCCAATTCTTTTTGTGATAAGAAATATTACCATTTAAAGTGGATCCTTTTATTGGTTCTTGTGAAAAGCATGGCCATTGGAATCCCTTTGAACTTAACTTGATAATGGAGGCCCATGATGACCCTAAACCACATAAATGACTTCCATTGAGGACTAGAAAGTGAACAAGGCTTGAGTTTGAAGATTCCATACTCAGAAAAATTCAAAAAAGCACCCAACCATTAGTCTCACAGTCCATACCAAGCTATATGGTCGTGTACTCCTCCGTACCAGTTCACTTAGAAAATTATGAAAAAGTTCTGAGACTATGATCCAATACTTAGAAACGTTTGTCATACGGAGGATATATGGACCATACCACCTTTTACGGACCGTATACTTGGCCGTACCACCTTACTTGGTCCCAAAATTATGGAATTTCAAGCCTAAGGCCACCACACGGCCCATGACATGGCCTGTATGGGGTCCATATATGGTGTGCCTTAGTCCAAAACTCCGCGTTAAGGTCCTTACAATCTTCACAAGGCCAAGGGCCACTTCAAGGACTCTTCACACGGTCCATGTAGGCTCACACAGACCATGAGGTCTTCCATGGAGCATCACCTTGGTCCAAAACTTTTCTGGAACCAAATTTCTAAGCTCCAATGAGGTCGTATAATATCCGAGTCCTTATACTATCAAAGATGCAATGTACCCATATTTGAACCTGTTGAATATAAAGAAGCTAAAAAGACAATAAATGGATACTTACAATGCATAAGGAGCCAACCATTATTGAGAAAAATAAGGCATGGGAGCTGGTTGAAAGACCTCAAGATAGAAAGATTATTATTGTTAAATGGGTCTACAGAAATAAATCCAAATGGTTCGGTGAGCAAACACAAAGCTAGGCTTGTGGTGAAAGGTTATGCTCAGCTTTTCAGTGTGTATTTTTCCAAAACATTTGCACCAGTCACAAAAATTTACACAATTAGGATTCTTTTAGCAGTTACAACACAAATGGGTTGGAAAATCTAACAACTGGATGTTAAATCAGCTTTTCTGAATAGTTTCTTGCATGAGGAAATCTATGTTAAGTAGCCTGAAGGGATTATTTTGGAAGGACATAAAGACAAAGTCTACTTGCTGAAAAAGGCCTATATGGATTAAAGCAAGGTCCAATAGTTTGGTATAGTAGAATCGATGATCATCTTTCTGACTTAGGTTTTCAAAAAAGCCTAAGTGAATTAACTCTTTACATAAAGCATGTTAACTCTGATGTTATTATAGTTTCTCTATATGTTGATGATCTTTTGGTAATATAAAGTGATATTGTTCTCATAGAAGAGTTAAAAAGGGAGATTATGAATGTCTTTAAAATGACGGATATTGGAGAGATGGCTTTCTTTCTTGCAATGGAGATTAGATAATTCTAAGATCACATATTCATTTATTAGAGGAAGTATGCAAAAGCAATTCTGAGAAAATTTAGAATGAACGATTGCAAAAGTATGAACATGCTTGTGAATCAAAAGGAGAAGCTAATGAAGGATGATAGCGTTGAACGAGTACAAGAAGAAAGCTAGAGAATCTTGATTGGGTGTTTGATATATCTTACATCAACAAGGCCAAATATACTATATGTTGTAAGTATATTATCAAGTTCTTGAATTATGCTGGGGAATTGCATATGGAAGATGCAAAAAGAGTACTCAAATATGTCAAAGGCACATGGACTATGGAGTCGAATTTAACAAGTGCAAACATTTAAAACTTCAAGGATTCTTTAACAGCGATTGGGGTGGTTTTGATGATGATATCAAAAGTACTTGATGGTACTGCTTTATTTTTGGCAAGGATATTTTTCTTGGTGTTTGAAGAAACAAGAGATTGTTCCTTAATCAAATGCAGAGGTATAATTCATTGTTGTGATAGTTGCAGTAAATCAAGCTCTATGGATAAGGAAAATCTCTTGCGATCTAGGTTTGGATATAAATGAAAGCACTGAAATATTTTTGGACAACCAAATTTCATTAGAATAAATCTGATTACACTAAAAGCATAGAGTAAGAGGAAGTTCATCTTGATCTTCTGTGCATCATTCTCTAAGCTTTCAAAACATCTAGAATTCCTCTCCTTCTAGACTGTCCACTAGATACAAGAGGCTCTGTGACAATGCCTAGCATTATCCATGCTATAGCTTTAAGGTTTAGGATGATTCTCCACAAGTGAGTTGTGTATGGTCAACATAAAAATAGATGGCTGGTTGTCTCATCTCTCTCTATACACAGGAAGTATCTTGACCACATTGTCAATTTGCCATCCCTCTGCTTATCAAATTGTCCATTAGTAAAGTGGCCTCCTTTGCTAGTAACCACAAAAAAATTGATATCATGCGGGAAACTTTGATCCTCCGAATTTGCTTCCATGGCCTATTTACTACTTAATGGTTATATTGGTTCATAATTTTGTAGGAAAAAATTGATCTTAAACATGCTTATGTATTTAACCTTCCACCACAAAAGATGTTCACTTGCTTGAACTCCAACTCCAGGAATTGATCATCTTTCCTGAAAAATCAACTGCTCTTTAAACTTTTCAATCATTAAAATTTCTTCTAAACTTCAAGCTCGACACCTCAGATGTCCACATGATAGCTATAGTTTTTTTTGGTGAAGAACTAAGTTGAACTTATCTGAAAAGACCAGTCCAAGGATACCAGCCTTATGCAAATTGTCCTTCTAAAAATTTTTTCTGTTTCCATTTGCCACTTTGATTCTTGATTAAATTTTAAGCTCACTCTAGAGCAATCTGATAGGCCTCTATAGGTTGACCCCATGTGGATTATTAGCCTCGTTGGTCGTCCAGCTATCCTCTTGTTCATATGTGGCTTTAATTACTCTTCCCTACAGTAGGTGTTTTTCTTTTGATGAACTTCCACAACCACTTCCTCAATAGAGTTTCACTTTGAATCTTTAGGTTCTTAATACCCAAGCTTTTGCATTTTTTCTCACAGATGATTGAATTAAACTTGACCAAATGGTGGCCTTTCTTCTCTTTGTTACCAATGCCATATGACGTTTCTCCTAATGCTATCCAGCTTTTTGATGACCCCCGCTGGAATGGAAAACAAGGACATCATGTATGTTGGAAGTGCATAAAGGTTCATTATAGTAATGTTCTCTCAACCCCACTGAGGAATTTTGTTTTGAACCTTCTAAGCATGATGTGCACCAACAATAATTAATTTACCAGGGTCTGTAGTGCTACTTGAAAAACATCCTAAAAGCCTTTCTAAGTGATTCATAGAGACCTGTGTAAGCACTTTTCTTGTGAAAGAAAAGTTGCTTGTTGCTAGTGGATTGCAAAAAGAACTTATCGTCAAGTATTTAGATAAGTCCGGAGTTTGCTTTTGTTTTCAATCAATGTGTGGCGTTGATTTCACTACCACTGCTATTGATAGTAAAAACACTGCTAGTGGTGCATTTTATTTATAGATTTAAATAATGGTTTTGGTGTTAGAGATTTCGATTTGGAGAAATTTTGACTGTCTAAAAATTTCCATTTTTCCTTGCATGACATCTTGGAGTTAGAGATTGCCATCAAGTCTTAGTGATGTACGATTCACTAGCCAGGGAAAATAGAAATAGTTAGATAGTGAAATTTCTCCAAGTCGAAATCTCTAACTCTAGATTCATTATATAAATCTATAAAATGAAGTGCACCACTGGAAGTGTTGCTAATCTCAATAGCAATGGCAGTGGCATCATCATCATATATCAGCCAAGAACAAAAGAAAAATCAGGGTTTATTTAAATACTTGACGATAAGTATTCTCACGATCTACCAGCAACAATCAACTTATCTTTCACAGCAAGAGTGCTTACTTGGGTCTCCATAAATCGCTACAAAAGACTTTCAGGATGTTTCTTGCGTGGTGCTACGTGCCTTGATAAACTGAGAGTTTCAGTTTTTGACTAGGTTAATGATGACTAATGAATGATAGAAAAAATGAGATATTAGGTGCACATCATGCTTAGAAGGTGCATAGGCTAAATTCTTCAGCTAGGGATGAGAGAAAGTTGATGTACTGGATCTTGCATTCTATCTGAAATAATTATAAACCATCATCCTATGTAGTTTTTCTATTTTGCACTCCTTTTTTGATGTCCACCAGATTGAGGAATATTTTCATACTTCTGATAGTGTTATAGTCTTCTTTACCTGGTTGTCTCCCTTGTTATGGTAACCCTTTCCTTGGGGATCCCTTAAATGTATTTGCCACTCCTTATCTCCGTAGCCGATATATCTTGCATTATTTTATTCATGTGTTCTATCTTGCATTTACATTTGAATCAAAGCCACCCTAGTCTACACCTAAGAACTCATCTACATACAAATCAAAGACATCTGAGTATATATCTTGCAACTCATCTATATCCAAATCCAAGCCACCCAAGTCAATGCCTTGAACTCATGAATAAAGTCATTTAGTTCTTCCATTTCACATTCATATGCTGTTTAATCAGCAGCATCTCCTTGTTGATGGGACATGTTACATTCTAACTAAATGATCATGGGACTAAAATTTAGGGTGCTTATTTTTTGCGTGTAGATGGAAATAGGTTTATTGGTTAACTTTAGGATCGAAAAGGCTATTTCTCCTCTGTATGTACATGTGTAATGCTTATTTGCATTAGTGTGGCATCCGAATGGCCTAACATCTATAGCTGGCAAACAGTATAAAACGTGTAGAATATGGGATATTGGGAACTTGTCCACGTTAGTCACTACTTTGAAGGGTAAACTTGGAGCTATTCAGTCTATCTGCTACAGGTCTGATGGCAGGTTTATGGCTATGGCAGAGCCTACAAATTTGTGTCCTTATTTTTGATGTAAAAAGTGGATATGAGGTACAAGAAATTGATTTTGTTGGTGAGATTTCATAAGTGTATTTTAGTCCTGATACAGAGTCCTTTATCATTGGCATGTATAATTGCATATTTAGTAGCCTCATTAAGTTTGGATGACAACACAACTTTTAATACCTTGATGCAATATTATTAGAACCTCTGAAGGTATAAGTGAATTATATTCGTATATATGAACCTAAATATAATCCACTTCTACCTTCAGAGGTGCTCGTATTAATTATTCATCAAGGTATGAATAGTTGCGTCGTCGTCCAAACTTAAGGAGGTCACTAGATATACGATTTCATAGACCAATGATAAGGGACTTTGTATCAAGACTAAAAGACACTCCAAGTATCTCACCGAAGAAATTAATTTCTTGCTCCACCTCATATTAACTTTTACATAAAAAATGTGGTCAAACTTTGTAGGCGCTGCCATAGCCGTAAATCTTCCATCCGACACAGAGTGGATTGACTAAATATCTCGAAGGTTACCATTGAGATCAGTGACTGGCATGGACAAGTTCCGAATATCCCATATTCTGCAAGCTTTATCCTTGTTTCATGTTGCAAACCTTAGGCCATCAGGATGCATTTCTGATGCAAATGAGTAGTCCACATGTCCGCACAAAGGAGAAACAACCTTTCCATTCCTGGAGTCAACCAATAAACCTATTTCCATCAATAGGCAAAAAAACAAGCACACTAAATTTTTGCCCCAAGATCATGTGTTTTTTTTTTTGACAAAAATATTTACATAGAAGATTAATATGAAATAAATGAACTAGGTAATTCTAGTGATGAGTTCCAAGAAGACAACTTGGGTGGATTTCATTAGGTCATGGATGAGATGCAAGACATTAACTTAGATGACTTTGATTTGGATGTATATGAGTTCCTAGGGATAGACTTTTGTGACTTTGATTCAAATGTAGATGAGTTTGACTACCTGAATAAAAGAACACAAGAGATTTCGTCTACTTAAATAAGGAGTGGAAAAGATATTCAAGGGATCCTATGGGAAAGGGTTACCATAACCTGGGAGTCAACTAGGCAAAGAAGACTACAACACTATCAAAACTATGAAAATATTTCTCAATCTAGTGATACATCATAAATAGTTTATACTATGATTTCATATGGAATTCAAGACCATTCATCAATGTTCCCTTAACCTCAGCTGAGGAATTTGGTTTAGGCACCTTCTAAGCATGATGCCATCCTGTAGTGGTTTTCTTCTTTAGAAGGTACCTAGACTAAATTCCTCAACTGGGTTGAGAGAACATTGATGTTACGGGTTTTGCATTCAATTTGAAATCATAGTATAAACCATCTTTCTTTGTGGTTTCACACTCTTTTTCTGATGTCTCACTAGATTGAGGAATATTTTCATAGTTCTGATAGTATTATACTCTTCTTTGCCTAGTTGTCTACCTGTTATGGTAACCACCTCCCATAGGATCTCTTAAATATCTTTTGCACTACTTATTCCAGGAGCCGAAATATTATGTATAGTTTTATGAATGTAGTATACTCATCCACATTCAAATCAAATCCACCTAATTCTATGATTAGGAACTCATCAATATCCAAATCAAAGCTATCCAAGTATATGTCTTGCAACTCATCTACATACAAATCAAAGCCACCCAAGTTGTCTTCTTGAAACTCATCAAAAAAACCTTCCATTTCATATTCATTTGCTACTTAATTAGCATCATCTCCCTATTGATAGGACATGTTACGCTCTAACTAAATGATTTTGCGGCAAAAACATTTAGCATACTTATTTTTTGCGTGTTGATCATAATAGGTTTATTGATTTACTCCAGGAGGGGAATGGCTAGAGAGGCAGGTGCATTTTTGGCCTAGTCTTGAATAGTGCACCCCTAGTCCTTGGGATTTTTCAACAACTTACCCACTACCTAGTGTACGATGGAGCCAAACTTGAGTACAAACGGTGGGAGAAGACTCAAAGTAATTTTCTATTGAGATGGGACTTCATCAAGGCCTTGAGGTGTTTTGGTTTGTACTCTAACTTCATCTAGAAGAGTGTAGACCGATGTTTGTTTTTTTTACACATGTCTTGTACCTGTGTGTGTTGTATTTGACTACTTTGCTCATTTATTTAGTGGATTTTGGGTGTCAGAAATCCTGTTGGACAGGTCGTGGTTGTTCTTCCCTTGAGCAAGGAGTTTTTCCATATTAAATCGTTTGTGTTTTGTCTTTGTTGTTCATCTTTATTTAGCTTCGTGCTTTTACTACTTCAAGGGACATGGTACCTTATTGTTGTAGATGCATATTTGTTTAAGTGGTATCAGAGCAGGAACCTCTAAACAATTCACACCTAGATATATTCTAACTATATGGTTGCTCCTCTTAATCTAGAAGAAGGACAAGCATCAACCAGACCTACGAGATTCAATGGTCATTTTTATGGATGGTGGAAGAATCATATACACGACTTCCTTATGGATGAGGATAATGAGTTGTGGGACATCATTTTTGATGGACCATACATTCCTACTGTGGAACGGAAGAAAGGTGAGACAACCAGGTTGGTTCCCAAAACAAGAAAATAATATTCTGAGGCAGATCATAAAAAGATAAAAAAAGAACTATAAAGGAAAGAAACTGATTGTGTGTGGCATTGGAGCTTAGGAATACAACAAGATATCAATGTGTGAATCTAGAATGGAGATTTAGGATTTCCTCAAAAATGCTCATCATAAAACTAAATAGGTAAAAGAATCCCAAGAAGATATGCTTACCTCTCAGTATGAAGATTTCATGGAAGGAGAACCTACACATGATATGCATGCCAGGTTCACAACCATAACCAATTAGCTAAAGTACTTGGGTGAACCTATAAGTCAGATTAACCAAGTAAGGAAGATTCTCAAGGTACTTCTAAAATCCTAGTAAAGCAAAGTTGACGCCATTACGGAAACTAAGGACCTAAAAACAGTAACTATAGATGTCCTTATTGGTAACTTCCAAACATATGAGTTGAACAAGCAACATGGAATACCAAAATAGAGAGCAAGAAGGACAATTCTTTGGCCTTGAAATTAGCTTATAGTGATGAAGACATCGATGGTGTAGATATGGCTTATCTTGCCAAAAGGTTCAAAGAAATCATAAGGAAGAACCATGGCTTCCTAAAGAAAGGGAATGCTAGTAGATTTCATACCAATATAGAGTTGTGTCACGGGTGTGGAAAGATAGGACATTACATTAGAGAATGTCCTCAAAGCAAGAATGACTAGAAAGATATCCCCAAGCTAGGAATAGATAAGAGGAAGGACCAGGTCCCCGAAAAATTCCAAAGGAAGGCCCCAACTCACAGGATAATGATGAAGGTTCAGGGAGTTTGGGGTAACTCTTCTAGTGACTCAAAAAAGGCTGAACAACCCAAAGACTCCTCTATGTTAGCTGTGAAAGATGATGATGAGATATTTGATAACCCATTTGTGTTCATAGTGCAATCTGATGATGATGAAGAAGAAGAAGAGAAGTAGAGGTAACATTGATTGATCTAAAAGAAAATTTAGATCTTTCTTCTAACAAGAAATTAAAAAAAATGCCTTTCTTCTCATTGATTCTATCTATGAACTGACTGTTGAGAAAGATTTGTTTAACAATAGTGTTGATGTATCTCAAGATCAAAAACATACTTTGACAAATAAAATATCTGACTTGGAGGTGAAAGTCCTGGCGTTAGAAGCTGCGAAAAATGAGGAGTTGAACTTGATGGAAAATTAGTCTAAATCTTATGCTAAATTAAAGGGTAAAATCAATGAGAATGAACTTATCCTAGAGGAGAAGTTGAAAGATTCTATGTCGAAGTTGATGCTTGCCTTAGAAAAGAATGATGTGTTGGAGAAGGATCTGGTCAATGTCAAGCATGTCCTAAACAAGTCCTTGAAATGGACCACTTCTTCCAAAATCTTATGGGAGATAACTAACCACTTGGGACATGAGAAAAGGGCACTATCATATAATCCCTATAGTAAATATGTTTCTATGGCTGACAACTTGTTGTGCTTACACAATGGTAGAAATGGTCACTTAAAAAACAACTGTGAAGTTCTTAAGAGAACTCTAAGAAAACAACATTTTGAATGCTCTGGAAGTATGAAAGTGAATATGGGACCAGGTCCCAAATCAAAATAGAGTAATAGACAATTACCTACTTGGAACAAGAAAAATCTGGTTGTGCCTCTGTCTACTAGGAACTTGGTCTGAAATAGGTTCCCAAAACTAACAAGTAAGCTTTCTGCAGAAACAATCTGGGGGAAGCAGTCAATATTTGTTCATGGATAGAGGATGCTCTAAGCATGTGACTGGAAGGACTAAAAATTTCCTCTCTTTGAAAGAAGTTCAAGGTGGCAGTGTGTCTTTTGGTGGTGTCAAGAAAGGATACGTTATGGGAATAAAAAAAATTGGAAAGTCCTTTGAGAAAATGCTATTTAAGATGTATACTATGACAGCTCGTAACTTCACACTCTTATGTATCCATGTTTCAAGCCTCATTTTTTAGGTAGGGAGTGTATTAGGGTCATGGGGAAACTTCTATTACTTAGATGAGTTCAAGACTTCCCTATGAATTGAGTTTTGGGTGTTGGTTTATGCCATGGTCAATTTTAGATGAGCATAACTTTTAGCAAACAATGAACTAGATGACCCACAATATGTCAAATGGAAGCCCATTTATTTATATTTCTAACACACTTGTTTTCACCTTATTCTGAGTTCGGATGAAGGAGTAATGGCTATTTTCGTGAGACCTTCCCGTGTAGTGATGTCACACTAGCATTTAGATGGACAATGAGGCTTTCTACAAGCCGTGTGGACTATTTTGGGCTGGAAAAAACTATTTTTGGTCTAAGGCTTCAGACATAGCCAGTTGCACAGGCCATGTGGCTTGCCACTAACCGTGTGGCTAGCCGTGGGGGGTGTAAGTGAGGCAAGGTTGGCGTTAGAGGGAGTTTTCTTGACCAAGTGTAGTGCCACATCCAACTTCACAGGATATGGCAAGCTTCATGAGTTGTGTGGCCAACCATGGAGACTCCTTCCCATAGTTCTCCCACCAAGTGTAACTCCATGGGCCATGACATGGACCATGTAGCACTACGCGGCCTGTGGAGCCTCCCGTCAAAGTGACGATGACGTTAATTTTTCCCAAGTGTCC